>PVKP010001599.1:0-142044 GCA_004027715.1 Plecturocebus donacophilus | reverse complement strand
CCCGACTCGCCCAAGGACAGGGATGCTCCCTTCCAAGGTGGGCTCAGCAGCGGGTGCTTCCCCAGCACTGGCGCTGCGCAGAGATTTTAGATGCCCTCCAGCAACCCTAATGCGGGGTGACAGAGGGCTTGGTTTCACATTCAACAGGTTGTCCCTGCTGATCTCTGGCAGTCCGTTTGGACAGGTGTTAATGCTCTTGCCTCGTGGCCACATTCCATAGTGTCCCCTATCAGAAGAAATACCTAATGTAGATGATGGGGTGATGGATACAGCAAACCACCACCATGGCATGTGTATATCTATGTAACAAACCTGAACGATCTGCACATGTACCCCAGAACTTAAAGTATAATAAATAAATAAAAACAATAAAAAAGAAATAATTAAATTAGGAATTTTGCAAGCCAATTGTTACAAACATCTATTACTAAAAAACACATTAAACTTACAATTAAATTATACCAAAAAATGAAAGTTATTTACAGGTTACATTTAGCCTCATGTTGCCTTCTATAGGATAATGACCACTATTTTGTTGGTATCTGGCCATACACATAAAATAAATTAAAGTAAGTGTCAAAGTTGTCAAATTATCAGCTCACTCTTTTAAAAGTCTAAGTAGAAAAGTTGGAGACATTTTAAAAACATGTGAAACCTAAATTAAACCTTACATATTAAATAAAACAATTATTATTGTTGAATTCTATGATATTAAGAACAAATAAAAAGACATGTTACAGAATCAGCATTAGCAGATGCAGGGTATAAAGAAGGAAGATTGTTTGTTGGTGCATTGTATATTAAAATTAAATGTATAATGGTCTAAAAAGCTAACTAAAACATATTACTTCTCCCAGTGCTTGTCACAGATTTATCCACAGTTTTATGTATTCTGTGTCTGTATTCAAAACTTTGATCTTTTAATTATCACTGTCAGAATATTAATTGAGAAGTTTATTTGATGTACCTACAGGAACCAAGGTTTCTTGGAATAAGAATATAATCACATTTTTAAAAAATGACAGCACTTGTCTGCATAAAAATTTTATCTCTCTACCAATATTTAACTAGAATTGGCTCTCTTGTCTTCTTTATTATAACAGATTTTTGAAGTCTACAAGCCTCATCCTAGCTGACAATGAGAAATTATCTAACCTAAGGTAACATTTTTTACTTTATGTATCCAGTAGGATTAGGGTCCTAAACTGTGCCAACTGCAATGTGTCTGCATAAGAACTTGATTCAGTAAATTCTTTTATGTGTATTTTCCCACTTTGATTTTTCTAGGATTAATTGCTTTAAATTATAAGTTCTGAGGTACATGTGCAGGTTGTTACATAGGTATACACATGAAATGGTGATTTCCTGCATTCATCCCTTTGTCATCTACATTAGGTGTTTCTTTTAATGTTATCCCTCCCCAACTCCCCAACCCCTGTTATTCTCTAGCTCCCCAACCCAACAGGCCCCAATGTGTGATGTTCCTCTCCCTGTGTCCATGTGTTCTCATTTTTCAACACCCGCTTATGAGTAAAAACATGCTGTGTTCAGTTTTCTGTTCTTGTGTCAGTTTGCTGAGAATGGTGGTTTCCAACTTCATCCATGTCCCTGCAAGGATCTAGACATAGAAATACCATTTGATTCAGTAAAATTTGTATCAGTAGTCTGAGTGCCTAAGATAGTCTTTCTAGGTGTTTCTCCAAGGCAAATAAAAACTTACATCAACACAAAGACATGTGCACATTGTTTTATAGTAGCTTTATATAAAGTGGCTAAAAAACCGGAAATAATCCAAAGGGTCACCAAAAGATAAATGAATCAACATATTGTGACAGTCATGTGGGAATGTAAATTAGTTCAGCCACTGTAGAAAGCAGTGTGGAAATTTCTCAAATAACTTAAAGAGAACTATAATCTGACCCAGCAATCTCATTCCTGGGTATATACCCAAAGAAAAATAAATCATTAAAAAAATACACATATACTCATATGTTCATGACAGCTATTCACAATAGCAAATGTGTGAAATCAATCTAGATGTCCATCAACAGTAGACTGGAAAAAGGTAATGTGGTACATACACACCAAAGAATACTATAACACTCATAAAAAAGAACAAAATCATGTTCTTTGCAGCAGCATGGTTACAGCTAGATATTTACCTTAAGCAAATTAATGTAGAAATAGAAAATCAAATATTATGTTATCACTTATAAGGAAAAACTAAACATTAGGTAAACATGGACATAAAAGTGGGAAAAGTAGACACTGGGGACTAGAGGGTGGAATGGAGGAGGCGTGTACGGATTGAAAAATTACCTATTGGTATTAAACTCACTGGGTGATGGGACCGTTCCTATGCCAGACCTCACCAATGTGCAATTCACCCATGTAACCAAACTACACCTGTATCTCTTCCACTTAAAAATAAGAGAGAGAAAGAGAGAGAGAGAGAGAGAAAGAGAGAAAGAGAAAGAAGATTCAAATTTACTACAGATATATAACAAGAAAATTATACAATATTACTTGTTTATTTAATAATTTTAACTTTATTTTCCTTGGGGTATATACCCAGTAATGGGATTATAGGATGAAATGAAAGTTCTGTTTTAAATTCCTTGAGAAAATCACTGCTTTCCACAGTGGTTGAACTAATTTACATTCCCACCAACAGTGTGCAAGTATTTTCTTTTTTCTGCAGCCTCACCAGCAGCTATTGCTTTGGAGTTTTCAATATTAGCCATTCTGACTGGTGTGAGATACTATATTATTGTAGCTTAGATTTGCATTTCTCTGATGATTAGTGATAAGCATTTTTTTCATGTTTGTTGGTCACTTGTGTATCTTCTTTTGAAAAGCAATTATTCATGTTTTTGCTCATTGACAATTTTAATACTATGTGTACTGTGCACATATATAGAAACTCTTATTTCCCCCATTGATGCACATGCACCTATGACACCCTCTTCCTGCTTGGTGTACACTCCTCTGCTGCCCCATTAGTGTGCACTCACCCATGGCAACCTCTACTGGCCAACTGGTGTGCACTACCCATGGCCTCCCTGCTGCCCCATTGGTGTGGACTCACCTACAGACTCCCCAGTGCAGTATACTTTCTCTCAGCTCCCCATCAACATGCTGCCTGCTTTTGTTGGCATCCCCCACTGAAATGTGGTTGCCTACAGACCAGTAAGACAAGCTCCTCCAGCACAGTAGATGCTTGACCTCATGCGCCAGAGAGCAAAACTGCAGGCCGGGTTTTAGTCCCTTAGGGAAAAGCATACAACCCAAGAGTGTTGCTTTGAGTGTTAACCCCCTTAAAGCATCCAAAAATGAAGCCAATTGATCAAACCCAACTTATAACACAGCAAATCCTCAAGGGCATCAAAGAATACAAAAGTAGAAAGCCCAATCCAAAAGACAGCAACTTCAAAGATGAAAGAAACATCAGCCCACACAGATGGAAAAGAACCAGAGCAAGAATTCTGACAACTCTAAAAGCCAGAGTATCTTCTTACCTACAGGTGACTACACTAGCTTCCCAGAAATGGCTCCCAGATTGAAATGGTGGAAGTGACATAGAATTCAGCATATGGATAGCAAAGATGATCAACAAGACACAAGAGAAAGTTGAAACTCAATCCAAAGAAATCAATAAAATGGTCCAAGACTTTAAAAACGACATAGCCATTTTAAGAAAGCATCAAACTGAACTTCTGAAAATGGAAAATTCACTACAGGAATCTCAAAATGCAATTGAAAGCATTAGTAGCAGAACAAACCAAGCTGATGAATGACTCCCAGAGTTCAAAAACCACTCCTTTCTATCAGCATAGGCAGACAAAAATAAAGAAAAAATAAATTTAAAATATGCATGAAATCACTGAGAAACATGGGATTGTGAAAAGAGACCAAATCTATAACTCATTGGCATTCCTGAAAGAGATGGAGAGACAGCAAGCAAGTTGGAAAACATATTTGAGACTATTATCCATGAAAATTACCCCTACCTAGCTAGAGAGGTTGACATGCAAATTTAGGAAATTCAGAGAACCCTTGTGATATGCTATACAATATTATCATTCCCAATACACAAAGTCATCAGATTTTCTAAGGTCAATGTGAAATTTAAAAAGTCTTAAAAGCAGCTAGAGAGAAAGGGCAGGTCACCTACAAAAGCAACCCCATCAGGTTAATAGTAGACCTTTCACAGAAACCTACAAGCCAGAGTAGGTTGGAGTCCTATATACAGCATTCTTAAAGAAAAGAAATTCCAATTTCAAGAAATTGATGCTTCATGAATGAAGAAAAAATGAAGTACTTTATAGGTGACCAAATGCTAAGGGAATTTGTTACCACAAGATCTGCTTTAAAAGAAATCCTTAAGGGAGTGCTAAACATGGAAATGGAAGACTGATACCTGCCACCAGAAAAACACAAATATGTACGTAGCCCACTGAAACTAAAAAACAACTATATAATCAAGTCTACTTAACAACCAGATCACAACACAATGACAAGTTCAAATGATCCCATATCAATATTGACCTGAATGTAAATGGGCTAAATTCCCCACATAAAGGCAAAGACTGACAAGTTGGATAAAAAAGTAAGATCCAACTTGATGCAATCTTTAATAGACCCATATTACATACAACGACATCCATAGGCTCAAAGTAAAGGGATGGAGAAACATCTATCAAGTAAGAGGAAAACAAAAAAGAGCAAGGGTTGCCATTTTTATTTTAGACAAAACAGATTTTAAACCAAGAATGATCAAAAAGAACAATAAGTGCTGGGCATGATAGCTCATGCCTGTAATACCAGTACTTTGGGAGGCTGAGGCAGGTGGAACACAAAGTCAGGAGATTGAGATCATCCTGGCCAACCTGTTGAAACACCATCTCCACTAAAAATGCAAAAATCAGCTGAGCATGATGGTGGATGCCTGTAGTCCCAGCTACTCGGGAGGCTGAGGCAGGAGAATCACTTGAACCTGGGAGAGGGAGGTTGCAGTGAGCCGAGATTGCACCACTGCACTCCAGCCTGGTGACAGAGCAAGACTCTGTCTCAAAAAACAAACAAACAAACAATAACAATGACGAGCATTGCATGATGATAAAGGGTTCAATTAAATAAGAACCTTTAACTATCCTGAATATATATGCACCCAACATTGAAGCACCCAGATTCATAGAACGAGTTTTGAGATCTGTGAAGAGACTTTAATAACCACACAATAATAGCAATAATAGTGGGGGACTTCAACACCCCACTGACAGTGTTAAAAAGATCATCGCGGGAGAAAACTAACAAATATATTAGGGACCTAAACTTAACTCTTGGCCAAATGAACCTAACAAATGTCTGCAGAATATTCCATCCAAAACAACAGAATATACATTCTCTTAATCTTCTCAGAGCACATACACTAAGATCAAGCATATGCTGGTACATAAAACAATTCTCAACAAATTAAAATAACTCATGCAAACCATACTCTTGGAACATAGTGCAGTACAAGTGGAAACAACTACCAAGAAGAGCTCTCAAAACCACACAATTACACTGAAATTAAATGAGCAACTCCTGAATTACTGGGTACATATTAAAATTAAGGCAGAAATTTAAAAAATTGAAACTAATAAAAACAAAGATTCAATATAGAGAATAGTTTGGACACAGCTAAAGCAGTGTTAAGAGAATAGTGTATAGTGATAACTAATTACATCAAGAAGTCAGAAAGATCTCAAATTAACAACCGACCATCACACCTAGGGGCACAGGAAAAACAAAAGTAAACCATTATCAAAGCTAGCAGAAGAAAAGAAATAACCAAAGTAAGAACTTAACTGAATGGAATTAAACAAAAATCCATATTAAAAAATCAACAAAATCAAAAGTTGGTAGTTCAAAACTGTAAATAAGATTGACAGACCACTAGCCAGATTAATAAAGGAAAAAAAGGAAGAAGATCCAAATAAACACAATCAGAAATGACAAAGGTGACATTCCCACTGGTCTCACAGAAATATTAATAACCCTCAGAGTCTACTATGAGGGTTTCCAATTCTGTGAAAACTGATGTTGGTAGTTTGATAGGAATAGCATCAAATCTGTTATTGCCTTGGGTAGTATGGCCATTTTAGCAAAATTAATCCTTTCTATCCATGAGCACAGGAATATTTCTTCATTTGTTTGTGTCACCTGTATGCACACAAACTTGAAAACCTAGAAGAAACGTGTAAATCCCTGGAAACATATAACATCACAATATCGAATTTGAAGAAACTGAAATTTTCAAGAGACTGATAATTAGTTCTGTAAATGAATCAATTAAAAAAAATCAGAAAAGACCTGGAACACAGAGTCACTGCTAAATTCCATCTGATGTAAAAATAAGAACTGGTACCAATCCTACTGAAATTATTTTAAGAAAATGGAGATGAGAGATTCCTCCCTAATTCTTTCTATAAAGTCAGTATCAATGATACCTAAACCTAGCAAAGACCCAACCATACCAAAAATCTTCAGACCAATATTTCTTATGAAAATAGATTTAAAAAATCCTAAACAAAATACTAGAAAGCTGAATTCAGCAAAACATTACAACTTAATCCAACATGATCAAGTAGGATTTATTCCTAAAATGTAAGATCAGTTCAAATAAACAAATAAACAAATTTGTTTCATCACATAAACAGAACTGAAAACAAAACTCACACAATCATCTCAATGCAAAAAAAAAAAAAACTTTTGATAAAATTCAATATATCTTCCTATTTAAAACTTTCAATAAACTAGGCAGCAAAGGAACATACCTCAAAACAATAAGAACTATCCATATCAAACCCACAGCTAATATCATATTTAACATAGAAAACTTGCAAGCATTCTTACAGCTTTTTCCCTGTAAGGGGAATGCTTCCACTTCTCAAGAGGAATGCTTACAGCAAGGAAGTGCTGTTAGCATTCCTCTTGAGAAGTGGAACAAGATAAGGATGCCCACTCTCACCACTCCTATTCAACATAGTACCAGAAGTCCTAGGCAAAGCACTGAGGCAAGAGAAATAAATTTTTTTAAAATCCAAATAGGAAGCAAGGAAGTTAAACTATCTCTCTTTGAAGTTGATATGATTCTATATTTAGAAAACTCTACAGTCTCAGCTCACAGGCTTCTAGAACTGATAAATAAGTTCAGTAAAGTTTCGAGATACAAAATCAATGTACAAAAATTAGTAGCATTTCTATGCAGCAATAAGTTCCAGCTGGCATCCAAACCAAAAACACACACAGTATTATTCACAGTAGCAACAAAAAGAACAAAAAATATCAAGGAATACATCTAATCAGAGAAGTGAAAGACCTCTACATCTAGAATTACAAAATGCAGCTAAAAGAGACAACATAAACAAATGGAAAATGTTCCATGCTCATGGATAGGAAGAATTAATATTGTTAAAATAGTCATACTATCTAAATCAAATACAATTTCAACATTATTTCTATGAAACTGCCAACATCAGTTTTCACGGAATTAGAAAAAAAAAAAGTATTCTAAAATTAACCTGGAAAAAAAAAATGAGCCCAAATAGCCAAAGCAATCCTTAACAAAAAGAATAAAGCCAGGGGCATGACACTACTCGACTTCCAAGTATACTACAAGGCTATAGTAATCAAAACAGCATGGTACAAGTACAAAAAGAGACACACAGAAAAATGGAATAAAATAGACAATGAAGAAATAAAGCTACACACCTAAAACTGCCTGATCTTAGTCAAACATAACAATAAAGAGCAATGGGGAAATTATCCCCTATTTAATAAATGGTGCTAAGATAACAGACCAGCCATACTCAGAAGATTGAAACTAGACCCCATCCTTTCACCATACACCAAAATTAAGTCACAATGGATCAAAGATTTAAATGCAAATCCTAAAACTATAAAAACTCTAGAAAACATGGGAAATACCATTCTGGACATAGGCCTTGGAAAACATTTCATGATTAAGTTTTTAAAAACAATTGCAAGCAAAACAAAAAATAGACAAATGGGACCTAATAATACTAAAGAGCTTCTGCACAGCAAAAGAAACTATCGACAGAGTAAGTGGACAACCTACCGAATGAGAGAAAATATTTGCAAACTATGCATCTAATAAAGCCCTAATATCCATAATACATGAGAAACTTAAGTCAAAAAGCAGAAAACAAACAATACTCCCATTTGGACATGGGCAAAAACATGAGCAGACACTTCTTTAAAGAAGGCATAAAAGAGACCAACAAGTATATGAAAAAATGCTCAACATCACTAGTCATCAGAGAAATGCTAATCAAAACCACAATGAGATACTTTATCACATTAGTTCAAATGCCTGTTGTTAAAAACTCTAAAATCACAGATGTTGGTAAGGTTATAGAGCAAAGGGAATACTTACACACTGCTGTTGGGAATGAAAATTAAATCAGCTACTGTGCAAAGCAATGTGGAGATTTTTGAAATAACTTAAAATGGCATTAACATCCACCCAGCAATTCCATTACTCAGTATATAACTAAAGGAATATACCTTGTTCTACAAAAAAGATGCATGCATGCATATGTTCATTGCAGCACTATTCATAATTGTGAAGAGGTAAAATCAACCTAGATATCCATCAATAATGGACTGGATAAGGAAAGTGAAGTACATATACACCATAAAATACTCTGCAGCCATAAAAAGAAATGAAATCATGCCCTTTGCAGTAGTATGGATGCAGTTGGAGTCCATTGTCCTAGGTGAATAAATTCAGAAACAGAAATCCATATGTTCTCACGTGTAAGTGGAAGCTAAACATTGGGTAGAAATAAACAAAGATGAAAACAATAGACACCTGAGCCTTATTGAGTGGGGAGGGTGGAAAGAGAATGAAGCACAAAGGAACTAGCCATTGTGTACTATGCTTACTACCTGGGTGATAACATCATTTGTACATCAAATCCCAGTGACACACAATTTACTTATGTAACAAACTTGCACATGTTCCCCCTGAACCTAATAAATAAATAAAAACAACAATGAAAATTAAAAGACAACTTGGATATAATGGTTCAATGATTTATTTTTCCTTCTTTCCTCTAGTTATAATTCTGATATGCAAATATTTTTATAATTAAAAATAAATATGATAAAATATTCCCAATATTTACCTTTGTAAAGGTTACTGGCAGGAATAAATTATATAACTGATGAGGAGGAAAACGTTTTTGGTGAGTTTTTTTTTTTTGCTTGTGGTTTTACATCAAATGTAAGGAACGCTGACCAATCTAATGTCCCCAAGATTTATGCATATCTTTTCTTCTAAAAGTTTCAAAATTTTAGCTTTTACATTTAGAAATTTTATTCATTGGGTTAACTTTTGTGTGTGGTATGATATAGGGGTTGAACTTCATCATTGTGCATGTGGTTATTCAGTTGCACCAACCCAGTTTGTTGAAACATTTTACTTTACTGAAGAGTTTAGGTACCTTTATTGAAAATCAATTGAATGTAGATGTGAAGGTTTATTTCTGAACTTTCAATGGTATTTCATTGATTTGCATGTTTATCCTTGTGCCAATAGCACACTGTCATGACTACTACAGGCTTTACTATAAGTTTAGAAGTTAGGAAGTATAAGTCCTTTAATTTGTCCTTGCTTGCAAGATCATTTCATTTGTTCTGGACACCTTGAATTTCCATATGAACATATTAAGATCGGTAAATTTTTGCAAAATCACCTGGGATTTTCATAGAGATCACATTAAATCTGGGGATGAATTAGGATAATATAGCCATCTTTAATATTTGTGATCAATAAATATGAACTGTCTTTCCATTTATGTATGTCTTCCTTAATTTTTTAGCCATTTTGGACAGTACTTTTAACCAAAAATAGGGAAAACAAAATTGGAAAGATTAAGCATCTCCTAAATTTTACTCTCTGTTTATAAAGTTTGAGTTACAACCAACAAAAGCTGTTATTGAAGATCAAAATAATTTCATAAAATTTTAGAAAGTCCTCAAAAAAGGAAGAAACAATCAGGACACTTTATTTTCACAAAGTATCTTAGGCATGGGGTAAAATTATGAAGGTTAATTATTCCAGATACTTGCTTGATTACATAGTATGGAAGAGTAAGCCATTTCAAAAAAATCTAGAGGTATGCACTGTTTATTTTCACTGCCACAATTTCAACTCCATTTCTTTGAAAATTTTACTGTAACATGATTGAAATGAAAATGAATGTATTTTAGGTTGTGTTTCTGGTAACATGGGATAATTGTTAAATGCAATTTTTAAAAATTGTATTGAGACCAGGCACAGTGGCTCACACCTGTAATCCCAGCACTTTGGGAGGCCAAGGCGGGCAGATCACAAGGTCAAGAGATTGAGACCATCCTGGCCAACATAGTGAAACCTTGTCTCTACTAAAACACAAAAATTAGCTGGGCATGGTGGCTCCCACCTGTAGTCCCAGCTACTTGGGAGGCTAAGGCAGGAGAATTGTTTGAACCCGGGAGGCGGAGGTTGCAGTGAGCCGAGATCTCGCCACTGTACTCCAGCCTGACACCTGGTGATGGAGTGAGACTGTCTTAAAAAAAAAAATTGTATTGAAAGTTTTTTTGAAATAGTCTAAATTTTGATCTTTTATGCATTGGGCAGAGTTTGTATTGTTCTGTAGTCCCATAACTTTCTGTGCACTTAACACTGTATCTTCATCTAAAATGAGCAGGTAGCCTCATTGCCTTTACAACATTTAGACTTTTCCACCATGTACTCACTATGTAATTCTGAACTTTAGGTTAACAAGTTATTTTACCTTTTATAAAAGTTTAGATGTCATAGTAGTTGTGGACTGTTTCAGAGATCTGACACATTAAGTGTTTTGTACCACTTTTAAGTAAAATCTGAAGAAATTTACATGACTAATGACAGCAACCGCTACAAAAACGTATCTAAAATCCATTGAATTCAACATTATAGAATTGAATTTTTATAATAATTATACAGAAATATCTCATTAATATTTTCTTTCATTCTTCACTCCTAACATGACTTTTCCTCTCTACATCATGTATCTTTTGATAACTATCACATCTGCATATAAGTATATGGTTTAAACAGATACTTATATGATGCAGAGAGGAAAAGTTGAATCATGGGGGCAGGTCTTTCCCATGCTTTTCTCCTATTAGTAAGTAAATCTCAAGAGAGCTAATGGTTATAAAAAGGAGAGTTTCCCTGCACATCCCTCCTCTCTTTGCCTGCCACCATCCCTGTATATGTGACTTGTTCCTCCTTGCCTTCTGCCATGATTGTAAGGTTTCCCCAGCCATGTGGACCTCTAAGTCCAATTAAACCTCTTTTTTTTTTGTAAACTGCCCAGTCTTGTGTAGGTCTTTATAAGCAGCTTGAAAACAGACTAATACAATAAGCTAGTTCTATCTGGAAGTGCAGATAGGGAGCACATTCCTTTTAATTTTATGACCTTCAGGTAACACCTGCTACTTCTTTTCAGCTCTCACTGGCCTTACTTAAATTACACGGTCACATCTAGCTGCACTGTAGGATGTGAAATGCACTTTAATGTTGAATGAGCATGTTTTCACCTAAATCCTACAGCCATATTTTCTTTTATTTTTCTTTTCTTTTATAAAAGGAGTCTCACTCTGTCACCCAGGCTACAGTGTACTGGTGCTATCTCAGCTCACCACAACTTTCACCCTCCCAGGGTTCAAGTGATTCTCCTACCTCGGCCTCCCGAGTAGCTTGGACTATAGGTGCCCACCACCGCGTCTGACTAATTTTTGTATTTTTAATAGAGACAGAGTTTCACTGTGATGTCCAGGCTGGTCTCAAACTCCGGACCTCAGGTGATCGGCCAGCCTCGGCCTTCCAAACTGCTGGGATTACAGGCATGAGCTACTGTACCGAGCCTCCAGGAGTATTAATAAAGGAAGTTGGTTAAAATGAGTATTAATAAACAGTTCTATCTATAATATACTTTTTTTAAAAGACAGGTTTTAGAAAACATATTTTGAGAGAAAAATGAATATACATACTATGTAGTAAATTATATATGTATTTATATATGTGTGTAGGTATATGTGTGTGTCTTTCTTTATGTGCATGTGTGTTTATGTGTATTCTGATTTGGCAGTTGGATCAGAAATAAAAGTCATCTTCACTTATTTCTGATCTAATCTTCTTGCCACTAGGAAAAAGCATTGTAAGGTAATGAAGTAACAATTGGTATAATGTTTGAATGTTCCTTTAATATATCAATCAGCGTGTCTATCAACAGATGAACAGATGACTAGCCTAACATTTCCTAAACATCATGGGGCTGCTATGAGGACTTATTAAAATATGATATATGAAAATAATTGTCACACTGCATATAAATAGAAAACATAAGTTAATGCCTACATTTAAAATGATGACTTCCAGGTTTCTAAGTCCAATGGTCAACTTTATTATTGATCATAATGAAATTGTGCACAATATTTGATGCAGATAACTACTTCCTTTTACTTTTACTTTTTTTTTTGCTCACTTCTTAGATTACACATTTATAGTTTTCTTCCAACTTACTAGTGTTCATTTTGTCTCTTGTAATGCCTTCTTTTTCTACCATACCTCTTAACAGAGGAGTGCTCCAGTGCCCATTCTTTCTCTTTTCTTCTCAAATGGCACTTACTCTCTTGGAAATATTATTCAGATATGAATTTAAATATTATAAATTAGGGTGATAATTTCAGAAATTCTTATTGAACTTCTCAAATCCAGACTTTATACCCAATTCTGTAATAGATGTCTTCACCTGGATGTTTAACGAACATTCCACATCCATGTGAAGTTCCCAATCTACCTCAAATCTCCTCTATTCAGTGTCTTCCACTTCTTAGGTTATAATAATTCCATTCTTCTAGGTGTTTAGACCAAAAACCATGAAGTTGTCCTTGACTTCTCTCTTTATCACAAATTCCACATCAACATATCTATTACCAATGCATTTTGAATGGTACTTAAAATATGACCTCTTATTCTGCTTTTGAAGGCAACCACTTTTTGTCAGATTCCCATTTCTTACCTAGATTACTGCTATCATTTTTGAACAGGTTTGTTGGCTTTTATTCTTGGCTTTTTATAGTCTATTATCAACACAGGAGCCAGAGAGCTGTGTCAAAAGGAGTTGTAGCTGAAGGGGCACATCTAAGAGACATTGTTAAATGCAGATCACAAGATACTAAACCTTGAGCCTGATCCTATAATTGAATGAGACTTCATGCTGTTTGGAGATAATGGTTTTATTTTGCACGGAGATAAATAGAAATAATTGAAGCTATAGGGAAGACCAGGCCAAGGTGATTTGCAAAATATTGTAATAAATATGGGCAATTATATATGTCCCTTTGCAATGTGACTTTCCTACTTTTCTCATCAGAAGATGGAGTTTATTTTCCTACCCCTTTCAATTAAACTAGCCTTGCTTACTTAGATGAATAGAATATTATGAAAGGGATTTTACATGATTTCCATGGCTAAACTATTAAAAATCATCAGCTTCCTTTCTTGCTATTTTGAGATACTGCTCTTTGATTTCTTTATAAGAAAGTCAGTTTCATCTCCTGAAGCATAACTGAGTCATTCCTGTCAGGACCTATGGCCTGTGTTGTGAAATGTTGGACGCTCCAGATCACCATCCCTCTGTCTAAATGCAGCTGTGTAAATGATCTTAGGCAAAACCAGCAAAGGAAGTGCACAGGAAACAGGGAAATAAGAAATACAGGTGTTTAAAACCATTAAATTTCAGGATGTTTTAGAGTGCAATGAAAAAAAAAAACACATGAAAGCTCTAGTTAAAATAAAGTTATAAACTGTTTCCAATACTTATCATTGCTTATTATATTCTTTTTTCCCACATCATGCCAGTGATCTTTAAGATATTAATTAGCATTGATAAATTTTATTGTTCATCTCCTCTACAAAAGTGTCAGCCCTACAATAGCATAAATTTTTGTCTGATTTGTCTAATGATACCTAACATACATCAGGGGTTAATAATTGAACAAGTAAATAAATCTGAACTATGATATAGCATTATTACATTTAATATTCTGAAAAAAATGTTAAATAATATTCTTTCTCACTTGTATAATTGCATCATATGTGGAAAACATTTTTACTTTTTTATTTATATGGTATTTCTTAATTTTTAAATATTTTAAATATTATCCTTAATTTTTGCATATACTTGAAAAATTTTAAACTTTTTTTTCTCTGTCATGTTTATATAATGAAGTTTACATGGGTGATCTCTACAGGCCTTAGTAATCTGAGTTGAAAGAAGTAAGAAATACAAAGACTCAAATGTAACAATTGCTATTTAAGAAGCACTTGTTTAATATTTGGAAACCTAGAAATCTATTCTGCTTCCAATGTCAATCTGAAACCTAACCCCTGCTACCCACTTTAAACGGTAGGTAAAAAATAAGTTAGGGAAAGGCAGTTTTCAAAGAAAAGGGCCAACCTGTTTGCATAGCTTTCAATGTCAATGGATCATATATTTCAAATACTGACTGGGAATACCAAATTTGTTTTAAAGAAAACCTACATTTGTGACACTAACCTCTCTAGTTATCTCCCCTAACATCATATCAATAGATTAATTTTAACAACATAAAGTGTCCTCAGCAGGGCTGATGTTGACTTCCCCGTGATTTTTCTTTTTATGATTTAACAGTCCCTCAGAAACTCGTAATATTTCCAAAGGTATAATTTTTACTTTTTTAGTTACTAAGTTACTTATGAACTGACAGATTTCTCCCAAAAAATACAAAAAAATTTTTTGAAAAGTCCAATGTAGTAAATAATGCAAAATGTGATTTGAAACATTAGAAATTAAATACTCCACCTCTTCCACTAAGTTATAGCATTTGTATTAGTCAAGGATGGAACCTGATATTGTTTGGATATCTGTCCCTACCCAGATCTCGTGTTGAATTGCAATGTCAAATGTTGGATGTGGGTCCTGATGAGAGGTGTTTGGATCACGGTGAAATGGGAGCTTTTCCTGGTTTTCCACGCAGGATGTGTGATGGGGTGTGGCTTGCCTGTTCTGTCTCCACAGCTGCTCAAACTGAGGGAAGGTGTTCTCTTTCCAGGGTCCACAAGGGGGCGTAGTTTCAAGAGCAAGAATTTCCCATCTCCTTGTCCCACTCCCATCTCTCTCCATCCAGGAGATTTATCAGTTGATGGTTTATGTTTGAATTTCACAGGCATGGGAAGAAACTAAGAGTCAATCACTACAGCGGAAGTTCTAAGGAACTCTTTTCATTGGCCAGGGGTCTTGGAAAAGGTGAGGGTTCCTCCCAGGTTACAAGTCCCCTTCATCCACACCCCTTTGGACTCCATGTTTGGGTCCCCTTCCAGGAACACTCCCTTCATAGAAGCCGTCTTTCTCTCTCCTGGATTTCCCCTCTGGGGTCCCCTTCCACACTCTCCTGTGGAAGCCTGTTTTCCCCTCCTAAACTCCATCTCTCTCTACTCCCTTCCACTCAGAGTGGAAGCTGCTTTCCTCTCCTGGTTTCCGTCTTTCTGGATTCTCTCTCTCAGTGTGAGAGTTAGCTGTTTCTTTCTCTCTCCTCCTGTTCCTCTCTCTAAATAAATCACTTTCTACACACACTTTTGAGTCCGGCATTTACTGTGCACTGCGCCATGGTCCCCTCTCTCATTCTTGAGAGGACAGGAGGCCAAGAACCTGGAGAAACATCCTCTCAGGGGAGCTGAGGGCACCCTGAACCCCTGAACCCCAATATTACATTTTGGCGAGCCATCCAGGAGAGGGGTATACCAGAAGAGGGGTACACCCTGGAAGGGGGTACAGCCGGAGAAGAAGACTCCAAATCTTGAGTAAAATCAGCCACATGCTGTCCTGTCTCTTTAAGCACACCTGAAGCAGCCACAGCCTGACAGGACTGCGGGGACCGGAACGGTGGCGCCTCAGAGGCACGACCCAGCCCCTCTTGAGCGGCGCGGCCCAGCCAGAATTAAAAGTGCGGTTTTTTTACCTTCAAGCTCGCTCTCTGCTTTCCTCTCCCTCTCTATCCTTCGAATGTTATCTCTGGGAGCAAAATCTGAGGGAGCCTGTGGGGCGGAGCAGGTGAGCACGACCCCCAGGCCTTTCAATCCTTGCCAGGCGGGAATGTCCCAGCTTCGGGGTGGAAGCAAGTGCGCAGCCGCAGGCTGGAGAAAACGGCGGGAAGGGGCGGGGTCCAGCCAGAGCCTGTGGGGGACTGACTAGAGCGGCAGCCTGGCGCCTGGCTCTGGCAGGCCTCTCGGGCATTCCCCAGTCCCATGCGGTAAAAAGGCTCCCCAGGGCGTTTGCCTGCAGGCCATGGGTCCCTGTGTGGCCAGGAGCTCTCGGGAAGTGGCCCAGGCGTGCAAGTGGTTCGGGCGGGGTCAACATAGCTACGAAAAGCCGCAGAGGTTGGGGAACTCATCACGGCCCAGCGACGCTGCAAACACAGCTTTTAAACTGATAGAGCAAGCGGCTTTTTCCTCAGCGGGTGCAGCTCTGAGGTAAATGCTGAAGCGGCTGTTGGCTGTCAGCCCCACCCAGCTTTTAGGCAGGCCACGCTGCCGCAGGGTGCAGCATTCTCATTCAAAATACGGCTTAAGCAAGCTTTCTGCCGTCCCTTAATGTAAGTTGTCTAATTTGTACAGTTGGTTAAGGGCTAGGGCCTGCAACTGCAAGGTTGCTGGTTCAATTCTGCAGCGGAGTCAGTCTTAAATTAGTGATATCTTTTGGGGAAATTCAGAAGCTGAAGACTATGGAACTCTGTGTTTAGTGTATAATTTGTCTTGCTTAGGATTGGCTCTCTCTCTGGCAAAACGTTTCCATCTAGAAGATCATAGTTAAACCGATTCCAGGGCCAAATAGTCAATGGCAGGTCTCACAAACTTAAGAGCATTTTCCTACAATGAAAAATGGGCTAGGAGAGAA
This sequence comes from Plecturocebus donacophilus, assembly GCA_004027715.1. Lineage (NCBI taxonomy): Eukaryota > Metazoa > Chordata > Mammalia > Primates > Pitheciidae > Plecturocebus > Plecturocebus donacophilus. The sequence continues at coordinate 125,005 of PVKP010001599.1, read as the reverse complement.
AAGGTCAGGGTCCTGAGGGTACTATTCCAGCTTCAGCCGTGCCGGGCCTCCCGTCTTTGAGCTGTGTACTCTAACGGCCCCTCCCTAGAAGTTTGCCCTTCTGGGGTAGTTTTATAATCTGGCTTGTGTAAATTGAACTTTTGCTGGGAAATACTGGTACCCATCCCCCGAGCTTTACTGGCCTCACTGGCCCCATTGGTACATAAGTACCAAACCCAGTAACTCCTCTCGTTCCATTCCTCTATGGTAGTCACTGGAGGTCATCAAGGCAGTAAGTGGTCCTATAACACTGGTAGATTGTAATTGGAATCCAGCCCATGGGAGGCCCTCTAATAAGATGAATCACACATCTTGGGTACACGAAATTTCAGGGTACTAACTGAAAAACTTTTCATTTTTAGCACCCATTTTACCTGGGGGTCACCTCAGGTCAAAGTGGCTGTAATTTCTTTAATCGGGGTACAGGCATCCCTTGTGTTCAATTTCAAGTGGATGCTTCTATTCCTAAGCTCAAGTGTCCATTAAAATGTATACTGAAAAACGGGGACCAATTTAGCACACAGTCTTTAAAAAAAAAAAAAAAAAAAAGCGGCTTATTTTTCTCTGCCAAACAGCATAGCCAAATTACCCTCTGCCAAATGAAAACCAACCCCCAAAAGGAAGGGGAGAAAACCCAACAGTTTTCCTTGAGTGTGGGAGGCTTAAGAAAGTACACCCCCCGTCACCAGACTTCATAGAGAGTCAGTTAATATTAAAGGACAAGTTTATTATTTATTCAGCAGCAAATATCAGGAGAAAGCTCCAGAAGCTGGCTTTAGGATCAGAGCAGAGCCTACAATCACTACTAAACCAGGCAACCTCGGTGTTTTATAATAGAGACCAGGCGAAACAGGCTAAAAAAATATGAGAGATCAGCCTTAGTCATGGCTTTCAGGCAAGTAGACCCTAGGGGCTCAAATAAGGGAAAGGCTTGGGTTATCCGCCAGTCTGGCAAAACTTGTTACCAGTGCAGTTTAAAGGAACATTTTATAAGAAATTGTCTCCAAAGGAATGAACCACCATCTCATCCATGCCCACTGTGCGAAGGGAATCACTGGAAAGCACACTGTCCCAGGGGATGAAGGTTCTCAGGGCCTGAGGTGTCTAACCAAATAACCCAATGGCAGGACTAAGGGTTCCGGGAGCAAGTGCCAGCACAAGCCATCACCCTCACAGAGCCCCGGGTAAAGCTGACCATAGAGGTCCAGAAAGTTAATCTTCTTCTGGACGCTCCACGACCTTCTCAGTATTTCTCTCCTGCCCTGAAGACTTGGTGCTTGTTAATTCTCTCACCTCAGACTCCCCCTCTCTAGGCCCATCCTGGGAAGGAAGGAGGATTTTCGGTTATTCTGTGTACTCCAACGGCAGTTAAGGTAGTGAAAATAAACTCATAAATTCATCACACTAAACTAAACCCTTAAATACCTCCTGAGAAAAGTCAGAAACCCTCTACTCCACAGCCTGGAGTTCTAGGAAACAACCCTTCATATCCCTGCAAGCCATTAAAAAATCTACATCTGCTTTTCCAACAAAATCCTCAGGAAAGTAACCACTCATATCTAATTTATATCCTAGCATTAATAGAACTATAACCCTCAACTTTGCTATCTCTCAAACTACAAGTATCTTTTTCATAGTGAAAAGAAAACCTGCCTCTTTCTAAAAAAAAAAAAAAAAAAAAAAAAAAAAAAAATGCTGTCATTTTGTAAACCAAACCATAAGGTCACAAATAATCCTGCTGCTGGAACCCTGGATGTCCTTGACTCGTGAGCTCTATCGTGAACCTCTAAATCAACCTGCACCCCTAAAAGGCTTCCCTCTGGAAAAAACATCAACTACAGGGCCCCCTTTATGCCCCATTTCAGCAGAAAGTAGTTAAAGAAAATCAACGCCCATGTTCCAATATAAGTGGAGCTTTCCTGTTCCAAAGGAGGGAATGAGGGAAGGTGTTCTCTTTCCAGGGTCCACAAGGGGGCGTAGTTTTAAGAGCAAGAATTTCCCAGTGCCATGCTCCCCTCCCATCTCTCTCCATCCAGAAGTTTTAATGGTTTATGTTTAAATTTCACAGGCATGGGAAGAAACTAAGAGTCAATCACTACAGCGGACGTTCTAAGGAACTCCTTTCATTGGCCAGGGGTTTTGGAAAAGGTAAGGGTTCCTCCCAGGTTAAAAGTCCCCTTCGTTCACACCCCTTTGGACTCCATGTTTGAGTCCCCTTCCACGAACACTCTCGTGGAAGCCGTCTTTCTCTCCTGGATTTCCCCTCTGGGGTCCGCTTCCACACTCTCTTGTAGAAGCCTGTCTTCCCCTCCTAAACTCCATCTCTCTCTATTCCTTTCCACTCAGTGTGGAAGCTGCTTTCCTCTCCTGGATTCCATCTTTCTGAATTCTCTCACTCATTGTGAAAGTTAGCTGTTTCTTTCTCCTTCTCCCGTTTCTCTCTTAATAAATCACTTTCTACAAACACTTTTAAGTCTGGCATTTACTGCGCACTGCTGGTCCCCTCTCTCATTCTTGAGAGGGCAGAGAACTAAGAACCTGGAGAAACATCCTCTCAGGGGAGCTAAGGGCACCCTAAACCCCAATATTACAAAAGCCCTGAGGGAAGGGGTGGCACACAGATAGGCAGGTGCAGGAGCCCAAGTGTGTGTGTGTTATAGTGTGCTCTTTGAGACTTCCCATCCGCAGACAGTTTGAGTGTTAACCAGCTCAGTGGACCCTCTGCTTTATTTTGCAAGGGTAGAGGGCCAGTGTTACCACTTTATATCCCAAGCTCTTGTCCAGCCTCCTGGAAGAATTGGGTCACACAGGGACTCAGATGAATGAGGAAGCTTTATCGAAAGGTGGAGGTTGCTCTCAGCGGGATGGTTGAGGATCCAGAATTGGGGATAGACTGGGAAGATGATCTTCCCATGGAGTCTGGGCTTCCAGCAGCAGAACCCCTCTTCCACCATCCCTAGCAGAGCTCCTCTTGGCGCTCAGATGTTCCTCCTCTTCTCTCTTTCTCTCCCACATTGTTCCATTGTTTGTCTGCTTGTCTGCTTGTCTCTGCTTTGAGAGCTTCCGGTTTGGGGTTTATATGAGTACAGAATAGGGGGGCATGGCAGGCCACAAGGCAACTTTTGGGGTGCAAAAATAAGAATGTCTCCATTTAGGGCCACGAACCTCCAAGCTTGAGAATGGGGCCATTTCTGGGGAACTGCCCTTTTCTACCCAGTATTTCCCTGTCTCCTGTCTGTATCAATGTGGATAAATCACTTCTGAATGTCGTGGGCCATCTCCTTGGTAATAAGTGAGCTCTCACTCTGAATTCACAGGATATCTGGTCCTTTAAAAGTTTCTGGCACTTTCTCCCCACTTGCTCTCTCTCTCTCCTCTCTTTCACCATGTGAGATGCCTATTTCCCCTTTGCCTTCCAACATAATTGTAAGCTTCCTGAGACCTCCCAAGAAGCTGCACAGATGTCAGTGACATGCTTTCTGTAACACCTGAAGAACTGTGAGCCAATTACACCTCCTTTCTTTATAAGTTACCCAGTGTCAGGTATTTCTTTACAGCAATACTAGAACAGTCTAATACACATTTTGCCTTACCCTTTATATTTATCTTATTCTATTATAACTGTAAGTCTGAAAACAGCAGTTTCAAGAAGTTTTAATCCCTTAAACATGCACCCTGGACATAAAGGAAAAGCATATATGTCTCCAACTCTATACTCTTTTCACCATGCTACACTTCTTCCTGTTTGCACAAATAGTAGTGTTGCACCTTGGATTCTTTGGAAACTAATATTGGAATAAAGCATGGTTTCAGGATAGTCTTTAGAGGTAAACACATGTAAAAGGAAGGGAAAAGAACTGGGATCATGTATTGAAAAATGTCTGACTGTCATGCAGACAGGACAAACTCTGGGAAACCAGCAGAGGGTTTAGGAACAATTATTATCTGTTACAGTGTCTCAGATTGGGTGAGGATGACTTTGCCTTTATACTCCTGCCTCTCTCAGTCACTAGATGTGGACTGATCTTAGGTGAATCCTGAAGGAGTTGACAGCTGTAGGCTGTCTGTCTGCTGCCTGAACATTCCACAGCCAGAAGGCAGCAAGTATTTTCTTGAAGGGGAATTTGGACAACATATTTTGTGTCTAATACAGATATTACTTTAAAAACTGCTTTATCTAGAATTTTCTACAATGCTCCATATCTTTTCTATCCTAAACTTGAGCACTTGGGATGAAAGCAAATTCCTTAGAAATGCCTTTAATTATGTAAAGCCTATAAAATCTCATGGATTTTAGTGATAAAAATAAAAGAAGTACTCAGGAAATAAACAAAGTGCAAGGTAACAAATTTTGGTCTTCTGTAGTAAATGTTCTTTAATGCTTTAATATATTCCAGTTAGCACACAGAACACTTTCTATTATTTTATATGCCACATTTTATTGTAATTTTTAAATCTTTGGTGTTCTTAGAAGTTCATGGAGGTTGAACGGGATCTTATTCAGCTTTGTAATACAAAATACTTACTAGAATGTCTAGCACTTATTAGACAACTGATTAATGTTTTCTGAGTTAATGTAAAAATTTCATGCCTGTCCAGGCATGGTGGCTCATGCATGTAATCTCAGCACTTTGGGAGGCTGAGGCAGAGGATCACAAGTTCAGGAGTTTGAGACCAGACTGACCAACATATTAAAACCCTGTCTCTACAAAAAAATACAAAAATTAGTCAGGCATGGTGGGGTGCACCTGTAATACCAGCCTCTCAGGAGGCTGAGACAGGAGAATCGTTTGAACCCAGGAGGCAGAAGGTGCAGTTAGCCAAGATTGCGCCACTGCACTCCAGTCTGGGCAACAATGCAAGACTCCATCTCAAAAAAAAAAATTACCTCTTTCTCTCTTTGCGATTCTTACACTACTCTCTCATTCCAGATTTTTCTTATTGACTATGTAGAGTATTTAGTAAGAAACAAAAAGATGTGTAGCAAATTAATATTAAAAGTCGCATAATTATTTTGGGAATTCTTAATAGAGACTAGATATTAGTTAGGTATTCAAACAATAAAGTAAGTCATTTACTTTATCATAGCAATAAAAATTTTAGACTTCTCAAAATAAACGATTTCTATTTCTATTTTGTTTCTTCTGAAAGCAAGTTGTTGCTTTATCTTTTTATTGGTCACTAGACAACTCACATATAAGAAGCAATAACTGTTACCTTGTCACACATATCACATTCCTCTGAAAAATTGATAACTTTAATATAGAAACATTGAATAGAAATATAAAGAATGGAAGAACTTCTCAAGAATACGATAAAAATAAAAACTACATTTCTAAGAACAAACAGACAACAAAAATGCAAGTAATGTGAATTCCCTTGCAAGTTGTCATCATTTGAAGAATTTTATTCTTTGCTACATTATTTGCATTAGAGCCAGATATGTTTCCATTCTCCTGGACCACCATTGCTATCTCCAGATTATTTTTACAAAATCACCTCAAATCCTCTTTAATTCAATCCTTGATTTATTTCTTTATAACACCATATGGTCTAACTCTTTAGTTTTCATCTTCCTCCAACTGTGGTACACTCTTTTTCTGAGTCAATTTCAACATTCAAATTGATGAATCATCTTAATCCAATATCATAGTATTTGACCTCCTTTATATTTTGTCAATGTTATGTTTGTTAGATGTATCTATGTAAATGCATTTAAATAGAGTTTTTTTTTTTTTTTCTTTTTTGAGATGGAGTCTCACTCTTGCTCTGTTACCCAGGGGTAGCACAATCTCAGCTCAGTGCAACATCTGCTTCCCAGGTTCAAGAGATTCTCCTGTCACAGCCTCCTGAGTAGCTGGGACCACAGGCTCCTGCCAGCACACCCAACTATTTTTTGTATTTTTAGTAGAGACAGGGTTTCACCATATTGGTCAGGCTGGTCCCAAACTCCTAATGTCAGGTGATCCGCCCTCCTTGGCCTTCCAAAGTGCTGAGATTACAGGCATGCGCCACCACACCTGGCCTCAAAACATGTAAACAAATAAATTTTGAAAAGGATGTAGAAAAACAAAAAGGAAGGTAGGAAAATAATTAAAGAAAAATTATTCTCTGGCGCTAGAAATAACTGCAAATTCTCTAGGAATAAAATTATCAAGGTTAATAGGAGACATTAAAAAATGGAGACCATCACACACTGGGGCCTGTTGGGGGATGGGGGAGCTAGGGGAGGGTTGGGGGGATTGGGGAGGGATAACATTAGGAGAAATATCTAATGTAGATGACGGGGTGGGGGGATGGATGCAGCAAACCATCATGGCATCGGTGTACCTACATAACAATCCTGCATGATCTGCACATGTACCCCATAACTTAGAAAGTATAATAAAAAAAAAGTAAATGGTTGCAATACATTCCATGTTCATAGAGAAGAAATCCCAATATTACAAACACTATGTCTTTAATCTATCCCTATATTTAAAACACTCCTACCGAAATTTGTTTACATGTTTTGTTTTGTTATACATAAATGCTCTCAGTTTTTAAATAGTGCTCTTAGGTCTCTCAAATCTTACTAAATTTTGCAATGGTTTTTTACCACTATGGCAATAAAAAATTCACTGGTGATGTGGACAAAGGTATTAATAAAAGATTTAGTGGTGTCCTATGACCTTTTTTGTAAGCTGGAATTGACAGAAGGTGATGCTGCCCTCAAACTAGGATATCCAGTTTCTATGGTGTAAATAGTATCTCAGAAAAACAGAAACTATGTGGGGGCACTTAGCTGTTAGAAAAAAAATGAGAAAATTACCCTAATATATAGCAACACTTAAAGGCCATTTAAAGTGCCTTGATCCACAGAAGCATGTGATGTTTTTAGGTACGAGATGTGTAGAATGTAACAGGAATTGTTTTTATGACATGAAAAAGTTTCTTACATCTGGATTTCAGAAGTCTGACACTTGCTGAAATAAAAAATCATAGTTTTTTGAACCTTTGTTCTAGATGTAATATAATACACAGACCCAGCACCCACTAATTAAATAGCACTGTCACCTTAAGGAAATGTTCTGTGATGTCACCCCAAGTCTATACAGTAATTATACCCCTGAATCTTTTCTGAACAAAATAATTTGATGTGACACCTAACTAAATATAAAAGTCACAGGGGACAGAGATATAGCCAGACAAACAGAGTTAGAAAATAAAGTGTCTATGTAGACATTAAGACAAGGATCTCAGTTACGCCATCATTTTGATTGCTTGAGTTGGGGTTTATGATTGCCAGGGGATAAAATAGCCCTGGCTTAATCCCATCTCACAGTGGATCCACTGGGTTCACAGATGTGAACCATGGTTATTTTTCTTATGCCTCAGTGCATAATTTGGATAAATTATTTATCAGCTGGCTGAACGTTTCTATAGGTTACCTCACATGTGAAGTAAGCGCCATTTAGTAGGTACTCAAATGTTTACCATCATTAAGCTCCATTATTTAAAGAAATAAATGTTCTGAGTAATAAAACTACTTAGTAGGAATCCTTACCTTTTTTTTTTTTTTGATTCAGAGTCTCACTGTGTCACCCAGGCTGGAAGGCAGTGGTACAATGTTGGCTCACTGCAACCTCTGCCTACCAGGTTCAAGTGATTCTTCTGCCTCGGCCTCCACAGTAGCTGGGATTACAGGTGTGTGCCACCATGCCCGACTAACTTTTAATATTATTATTTTTTAGTAGAGATGAAGTTTCACCATGTTGGCCAGGCTGCTGTCAAACTTCTGAGCTCAGCTAATCCACCTGCCTAGGCCTCCCAAAGTGCCAGGATTACAGGTGTGAGCCACTGCACACAACTGGAATCCTTACTTTAAAGTTGAACCTGGTTCTCATGCGGAGATAATTATGGTCATAACTGACTGTTGTCATTAGGCCAGTAGAAATTAATATAGTCTTTGGAAAAGAGCTCATTCCATGGTGACATGATTAGGCTTTGTATCCCCACTCAAATTTCATCTTGAATTGTAATACTCATATTCCCCATGTGTGAAGAGATACCAGATGGAGGTAATTGAATCATGGGGGTCGGGAGGGGGTTCCCCCATGCTGTTTTAATGATAGTGAGCAAGTTCTCATGTAATCTGATGGTTTTATAAAGGGCTCTTCCCGACTTTGTTCAGCACTTGTCCTTCCTGCCACCATGTGAAGGAGGTGCTGTGCTTTCCTTTTGCATTTTGCCATAACTGTAAGTTTCCTGAGGCCTCTTCAAACATGAAGAACTATGAGTCAATTAAACCTTTTTCCTTGATAAATTACCCAGTCTTCAGTATTTCCTTATAGCAATGTCATAGTGAACTTATCCAGTACATTTGTACCAAGGTAGTGGGGCATTGCTATGATACCCAAAAATGTGAAAGCAACTTTGGAACTGGGTAATAGGCAGAGGTTGGAATGTTTGGAGGGCTCAGAAGAAGACAGAGAGATGCGGGGGTGTTTGGAACTTCCTAAAGACTTGTTGAATGGCTTTACCCAAAATGCTGGTAGTGATATAAACAATAAAGCCCAGGCTGAGGTGGTCTCAGATGGAGATGATTTAAGGTATCTGTCAGAAGAAATTTCTAAGCAGCAAGGTGTTTAAGAAGTGACTTGGATGCTTTTAAAATCATTCAGTTTTACATATTCACAAAAATATGGTTTGGAATTGAAACTTAAAAGGGAAGCAGAGCATAAAAGTTTAGAAAATTTGCAGGATGAAGATGCGATAGAAAAGAAAAAAGCATTTTCTGAGGAAAAATTCAAGCTCGCTGCAGATATTTGCATAAATCACGGGGAGCCAAGTGTTAATTGCCAAGACAATGGGAAAAATGTCTTCAGGGCATACCACAGATCTTCATGTCAGTCCCTCCCATCAGACACCCACAGGCCTAGGAAGAAAAAATGTTTTCATGTGCTGGCCCAAGGGCCTTGCTACTTTATACAGTCTGAGGACTTGGTACCCTGCATCCTTCAGCTTAAGCCACAGCTTCAGAGGGTGTGAGCTTCAAGCCTTGGTTTCTTTCACATGGTGTTTGGCCTGCAGGTGCACAGAAATCAAGAATTGAGGTTTGGGAACCTTTGCCTAGATTTCAGAGGATGTGTGGAAATGCCATATGTCTAGGTAAAAGTCTGCTGGAGAGGTGGTGCCCTCATGGAGAAATTATGCTAGGGCAGTGCAGAAAAGAAATGTGGAGTCACAGCTCCCACACAGAGTCCCCACTGGAGCACTGACTAGTAGAACTGTGAGGAGAGGGCCAGAGCTCTCCAGACCCCAGAATGGTAGATCCACCGACATCTTGTATCGTACACCTGGAAAAGCCACAGACACTAAACATCTCCTCTTGAAAGCAGCTTGGATGTTGGCTGTGCCCTGCAAAGCCACAGGGTGGAGCTGCCCAAGACCATGGGTACAGTGTGACCTGTATGTGAGACATAGAATCAAAGGAGATCATTTCAGAGCTTCAAGAGTTGAGTGTCCTGCTTGATTTTAGACTTGCATGCAGCCTGTAACCCCTTTGTTTAGGCCAATTTCTCCCATTTTGAATGAATGTATTTACCCAATGCCTATACCCCCATTGTTTCTAGGAAGTAACTAGCTTGCTTTTGGTTTTGCAGGTGGAAGGGACTTGCCTTATCTTAGATGAGACTTTGGACTTGGACTATTGAGTTAATGCTGTAATTAATTAACAGTTTGGTAGACTGTTGGGAAGGTATGATTGGTTTTGAAATGTGAAAGGGACATGAGATTTGGGAAGGACCAGGGGAGGAATGATACTGTTAGGCTTTGTATCGCCACCCAAATCTCATCTTAAATTGTAATCCCTACAATCCCCATGTGTCTAGGGAGAGACCAGATTGAGGTAATTTGATCATGGGGGAGGCCTTCCCCATGATATTGAGTGAGTTCTCAGGAGCTCTGATGGTTTTGTTAGAGACTCTTCCCTCTTTGCTCACCACTTCTCCATCCTGATACCCTGTGCCTACTTCTCTTTTGCCTTATACCATAATTGTGAATTTCTCAAGTCCTCCCCAGCAATGCATAACTGTGAGTCAATTAAACCTCATTCGTTTATAAATTATCCAGTCTCAGACAGTTCTTTAGAGTGGCACAAGAACAGACTAATACACTGAACATGAAGAGCAAAATTCAATCATGAGATGTGTCATAAGAATAAAGGAATAATTCTGACTATTTCATGATTTTTTTCTGATTTATCTCTGCCTCCCAAAGATTTACATTTTAATGCAAAGGAGAAAATAAAATCTAAAATGACCATTTAATTGCAAATTCCTATATGATGCTGAGAAGCAAAGTGGTAATTTATTGATAGGCCACAATGTTAAAAATATTATAAAGTAGAAGATGGTCTTACCTTTATTTTACTATGGAAGTGGTTCAGAAAATTGAAGGTTTCACTTCAATTTTCACTTTGGGCATCAGTTACCCACGTGTATGGCAACCAGTGAGGAAATTCTTAAGCACAAAGTTAATAAAGGACGGTGCTTAGCAGAATAGGCAGTGGTCCATATGAGTACAGGCATATTCACAAGTGCTCAGCAGATGTAGTGACCGTGCCCACGAAGGCTTGCAACAGTGTTTGGACAGTGGTTCTTTAGAGATGGCAGGGAATGTGGAAAACTGAAAGTAGAGACGGTCTAAAAAAGTTATTACAATTTATTCAGCTGCAGCTTAGAAAACATAGATTTACATCACATAAATGTCCTACCTGCTAGATACTCTAGTGTAAGAGTTATTTTTTTTTCCATTATGTCATCCAGAAACTCTTATTCTGTTCTGTTCCTTTGCCATCCCTTAAGAAAATACATAATTTTGCTGTCTTGTGGGCTTTCTGAGAGTGCTCTTGATGATGTAAAGAATAAAGAAAACCATTAGAGGCATGTGGTATCTTTTTAAGGCATTTTCTGGAATCATTCTTTATAAATATTCTCACATGTATTTTGTCAAAGGCTAATCATACACCTATTCCTGGTTGCAGAGTGCCAAGTGAAAGAGGGTTACATCTACTTAAAAGAAAATCTTAATAGCAGATAGTATCTCAACTCAAAAACCCACTGAATGTAAGAGTGCTTAGAAAAGATATAAGTGCACAGAAACAGAGAGGTGGCAAAGTAGAAGAACAAACAAAAACAGAGACAGGAAAGCATGTTCCATGATTTTGGTTTATTTTATAGATACATTAATGTCACTCGAGGATATATTTGACAAACTTTGCAATGGCCTCTAGCAAAAAGCTGAGAATATGCATTAAAAATGAAAATATAGTAAAATATGTATATTAAAATATACCCTCATTTCTATGTTTATAGCACCAGTATTCACAATAATAGCATAGATGTGGAATCAGTTTAAAAGTCTCTCAGCAAATAAGTAGATAAATAAATTGTGATCTGTATATACACGATGAAATGTGTTCAGCCTTAAAAAGGATAGAATCATGTTTTTGGCAGCAACATTGATGTAACTGGAGTCCATTATCTGAAGTGTAACAACTCAGAATGAAAAAGCCAGATGTTCTTACTTGTGTGTAAGAACTAAATGAAATATATACATAGACATACAGAGTGGAATAACAGTAATTGAACACAAGGAAAGGGTGGGAGGAGGGTAAGGGATGAGAAATTAACTAATGGGTACAGCATAAACTATTTGAGTGATGATTACACAAAAAGCCCAGACTTCACCACTATGCAATATACACATGTAAGAAAACTGCACTTGTACCAAAAAGAGAGAAAAATATAGATTATCTAAGTAATTACTAACTAGCCAACAGAACTTATTTAACTTGAACTTATTTATAGAAATTTTATGACAAAGTTGTATTTATGACCAAAGGAATATAGGCATTTTTGTGAACAAAATATAAAGCTGGAATTAGAAATAAAGTATAAAATGTTATATTAGTGAATAAGTTTCAAGTTCAAAATAGACACTAATACTCCAAAAAAGCAAGTGATTACTATGCATTTTCAAAAACATAATAAAATATATGGTAATAAAATTCAAATGCTATATGTCTTCTATTAAGAAACAAAACTGTAAATCTTAAAAGAGTAGGTAGTATATCTGTTCTAATTATTTTCTCTTCCTGACTTCTTGTTCAAATCTACCTTGCACAAATAACTTCTCAAATTGTATGAAAATTATATCTATTTCTTTTTTATCTAAAATATAATCTTCCTTACGTAATTTACTGCATGATTTTTTCTTCTTAGTAGAGAAAAATAAATGACATAAAGTATGTAACATTGAAAAAACAAAAAGATGAATGATGAAATATTTAATTATTTACCATAAGTTATGTCACCCTGCCACATTTGAAAAACTATATCACCTACTTTGATTTATTATACTCATTGCTAATATTTTCAAGAAAGCACCCTTCTTTTAAAAATATTTTAAAGTTTATTATATCTTTAAAATTTTGAAGCTGGTTGTCAAATAGCTCAAAAAGTTTAGAAATAAATTGTCATTTTAAATGGAAGATTATTTTTATGCACGGTTAAACAGGCTACTTATCTGAACCGTTAAGAGAAATGTTAATAAATGTTAATATCATGTTGCTTGAATGTAAAACTCACAAAGGTCAGAAATTATGTTCTTCTATTTCTCTGTACAGGACTTGGTGCATTGTGTTCAGTTTTGTTCAAATAACTTTCTTTTCTTGCATTAAGATTGCTACAGAACCTATAAGTAGTAGAATGACTGGAAACATTTATACAAAATAATGGAAAGCTTTTTCAACACTGTTTTATACAGGTATCCATGCATAAACGTAATCCTCATATTTGGAATTGTACAATGATCCTTTGACTTCAAATATACCAATGGTAATATTAGTAATAACAATAGCTCATCAGGTGTGATAATCTTACAAGTATATTTATATAAATTTCTTAGTTTCATATAATAATCCTACAAGCACTAATGTCATCCTTTTACTTAGATAAAAAAACTGAGACTAAGGATAATTATCTTGCACAGAGTCATGTAGCTAACAGACCTACAAGCTCAGATTTAAAAATACTGTCTCTAGAACTAAGACTTTACACCTTCATGCTGAAACAAAATGCTGTACAGGGTAAGTTATCCTGTAGACTTTACACCTTCATGACTAAAACAAAATGCTGTACAGGGTAAGTTATCCAATATTGTAAGCTTTTGTCAAAACAAGCTACTTGTGTTCTTTCCTAAAGAAATATATTCCTTAGCTTTTTTATTTCTGCCTCTTTTAAGATATTGCTTTTGAAATATTAATTGCTGTGTTTTAGTTCATACTATTTTTATTTATTTAAATTGTTCCTTAACTCCACCAATTGAATCAATTTCAAGCTGCAAGAACAGTTTCCTGTTTCAAGTTCACCTTTGCTAAGTACTTCATTGAAGCAATTCTTAAAAACATTTGACTGAGGAAAAAAAAGAGTTTGTTTTGTTTTCTATCTTTAATTCCAAAAAAAAATCATTTAAAATAGAATGTGGCTAATTTAGACTGTGAAGATTTAAAACAAAACAAAAACAAAAATCTAGTTATATGGACAATGCAAGAGAATAATGAAATAGTTTACTTCCGAAGAGCCAGAGGTCTCCACACTGTCCTGGGGCAGACACACAAAAAACAGAAATGTCTTTACCTTTTGCACATGCACCTATAATTCTAGTGACATGCGCCCGCCACCACTTCCTTGAGGGTGTGAAATATTCATTCTTATCACCAACCATTCTCTGTTAGTACCAGAAAAGAAGTTAAGAATTGAGGAATGTAAAACAATGTGCTTGTCCAAGGGAAACGATAGCTTTGGTTGAAGGAAGGACAGGAAAGGCTGTGAGTTAAATAACCAAAGCCAGAATCTAGATGGAAAAAAAAAATGATGGAGCCAGGTGATCAGGTGAATTGACTCTGAGTTCCCCTGAGTGGCCATTGAGAAATGACTACAAGTCACACTGCCTGGTAAATTACAGCAAAAATAGTGGAAATGAGTTATATATTTCAGACTAGTCATGAGAAACTGTATTTACTTTGAAGCACAGAAACCACTCCCCTGATGACAAGATGATTAGTAGTTCTCTTCCCTTACTGCAAATATCCAGAGAAATGATTAAATAAGTAACAAGGAAGAACCTTGATTTTGTCTCAGCATAAGTCTTGAACTGACGGAAAGTCACCTTCACCTACCAGGTTTGAGGATTTTTTTTTCTGTTGTTGTTGTTTTCTGACTTCAGTGTCAATGAAAAATTTTAAACTAAGCAGAATGTCGTTACAGAGAAATAAAGCTATGATTTTGCATACAAAAGTGTAACTTAAATTTTAAAACATCTAAAATATTTTCTACAACCAAACCCTGACAAATTTTACTCCTTCACTCTCACTTAAATACACAGTATTAAATTAATTACATATTATTGCCCATTTGAAACTTTTTAATCTTTATTTTTTAATATTTATAATTACCTATTTATACAAAATAATTTGATTTAGGTATTAAAGTTGTAGATATTACAGATGATACTCTAAAATAATCCCATGAAATAATGAAGTGGTATTGGGAAAATTATGCTGTGATATGGTTTGGCTCTGTGTCTCACTTTCAATTGTAGTAATCCCAGGTGTCAAGGGTGGGAACAGGTGGAGGTAATTGGTTCATGGGATGGTTTCCCCCATGCTGTTCTCGTGATAGTGAATGAATTATCATGAGATCTGATGGTTTTATAAGGGGCTCTTCACCCTTTTTTTTAAGCTCTTTTCCTTCCTGCTGCTCTGTGGAAAAGGTGCCTGTTTCTTTTTTGCCCTCTGCCAAGATTTTAAGTTTCGTAAGGCCTCCCCTAGCAATGCAGAATTATAAGTGAATTAGAACTCTTTCCTTTATAAATTACCCAGTTTCAGATATTTCTTCATAGCAATTTTAGGACAAACTAATACATACTAGAAATCAAAGTTCAAGATAAATGCACTTTTTTTTTTTTTTGCCAGGTGTAGTTGCTCACATGTGTAATTCCAGCACTGTGGGAGGTTGAGGTGGGTGAATCACTTGATGCCAGGAGTTCGAGACCAGCCTGATCAACATTGTGAAACTCCATCTTTACTAAAAATACAAAAAATTAGGGGGCGTGTGGTGGTGCAGATCTGTAATCCCAGATATTTGGGAAGCTGAGACAGAAGAATCACTTGAACCCAAGAGACAGAGGTTGCAGTGAGCCGAGACTGCACCACTGAACTACCGCCTGAAAGACAGAGTGAAACTGTCTCAAAAAAAAAAAAAGATAAATGCGTGTTTGTGTGTGACTTTCTGGATTCCGAATTGAAATGTGCAAATATGAAGATGTCAAAAGTTATTAATCTAAAAATATAATGGTTTATAAAGCTAGATAACATCTTTTCTAGTACATAAAACTAAAATGAATTCACCTCGGATACATATTTTTATATTTGTTCAAATGTATGAGCATTCTATTGCTAATATAAAAATTACCACAGATTTACTGGCTTAACACAAATTTATTACTGAGTAGTTCTTGAGGTTAGAAATCCTACATGGGTCTCACTGGGTTAAAATCAAGGTGTTAGCATGGTAACATTTCTCCAGGCAGTTCTACAGGACAGTCAGCTTCCTTGATCGTTCTAGCTTCCTTAGGTCATCTCCAGAATGATGACTTGTGACCTCTCCTTCATCTTTAATGCCCACAATTGCAGCACTCTGACTTCTGCTTGCTTTCTCACATTTTCTTCTCTCACTCTGACTTCCCTGGCTCAATTTCTGACTTATAAGGATTTTTGTTATTATATTAGACTCAGTGGAATAAGAAATACTCCTGGATAAACTTCCCATGTAAAATTTTTACTTTATAATAAACTTCCTTTTGCCATGTAAGATATTCACCAATTCTGGAGATTGAGAACTGAACATCTGTGGGTCCCGGTGACCGACGCCTGTAATCCCAGCATTTTGGGAGGCCGAGGTGGGTGGAATACCTGAGCTCAGGAGTTTAAGACCAGCCTGGGCAACACGGTGGTGTTAGTAGATGGTGTTAGTACACCATCTCTACTAAAATAGAAAAAATTAGCTGGGCGTGGCAGTGTGCACCAGTAGTCCCAGCTATTCGGGAAACTGAGGCAGGAGAATCGCTCGAACCTAGGACCAGAAGTTGAAGTGAGCTGATATTGGCCACTAACTTCAGCCTGGGTGGCAGAGTGAGACTCTGTCTCAAAAAATAATTAATTAATTAATAAAAGAAATGAACATCTTTAGGGGCCATTATTCTGCCAGTTACAAATAGATTCATAAAATTATTGCATGTTATGTGAAAACATTGTCAATTTAGTTGTTTTTGTATTAATTCACTATTGCACTAATAGATTTGAAGAAAACCTTTTAAATGTACTTCTTAGCCAATTTTTATAGATGTAGACAGATTATTAAGTTTATCTAGATAAATTATATTCTATAGTAACAAAGCTCAACACAGGTAGCACATACATTCAAATGTCTAAAGGTAATTATTTAAAAATTGTTGACTTAAAATTAAGTTTTGGGTATAGTAATATATGAAGCAAAGTTGTCATATTTTTATGAAAGTCATTGAATCCTTGTTGGTATGTGAGAAAAAAACTGTCATCTGTATATGGAAGATTTTTTGTTTTTCTGTCTATCTCTTTCTTAATAACAGCTATATTGAGATATAATTTATGTGCAATTAAGTCCATCTTTTAAACAGGACAATTCAGTGATTTTCAGTGCATTAAGAGAGTTGTGCAACCATCACTTAAACCTACTTAGAATATTTTCATCAACATTCCCCAAAACAACATTAGCAGTCACTTTTCAGTACTCTGACCACAGCTCTTGATAAACATTACTCTACCTTCATTCTCTGTGGATTGGACTACTCCATACATTTCATTTAATGAAGTTATATAATATATGGCTGGTTTCCAGCACTTATAATTTTTCAAGGCCCATTCATATGATAGCACATATCTGTACTTCATGTTTTTATCTTTTGAAGTGTGTTATTTTTAAATTGAAGACTTTATTTATAAAGATGTACCTTTTTAGGTTTACAGAAAAATTTATTGTAAGTACACTCTAAGTACAAAGTTTTCATGTACCCTCAGTACTTCTCTCTGTAGTTTGTCATTTCCCATATTATTAACATATTTCATATAATGTTTGTTGTAGTACATTTTTTAAGATTTTTCTTTTTGAGACTAAGAAAGTTCCTCCTTTACTACTAGTTTGCTAAGAATTTTTATCATAAATGTTTTATCAAATACTTTTTCTGCCTCTATTTATATGGTCATATGATTTTTGAATGCTGAGCCTTGCAGATGTGGAGTAAATCCCATATGGTCATGATATATAATCTTTTTATATAATGTTGAATTTAATTTGCTGATAGTGTGTTGAAGAATTTTGCATATGTGTTAATGAGAGAGATTGGTCTTTCTATAGTTTTTTTTTGTTTTTTTCTCTTGTCTGTGTCTGGTTTTGGTGTTAGGGTTATCTTGGGTTCATAGATTCAGATAGGTGGTATTCCTATCCCCTGCTTCTATTTTCTAGAAGAGATTGTAGAAAAGTGGCATAAGTTTTAAAAATGTGTTCTAGAATTCGCCAGTAAAGTTATTGGAACCTGATCGTTCCTGTTTTAGAGGTTCTCACATATTGATCTAATTTTGTAAACAGATATTTGTCTATTCAAATGAATACAATTTAACAAGAATACAATTTATACAAATAAATACAATTTAACAACAATTTAAGAAGAATATTGCTTTCATAATATTGATATTTTGAGCTTTTAGTGTTCATGGGATCAGGAAAAATAGCCCCTCTTTTATTTCCGATATTAGTAACATGAGTCTTACCTTCTTTTTAATTAGATTGCCTATCGAGAGTTTTATCAATTTATTGATCTTTTCAAGGAATAAACATTTAGTTTTCTGTGTTTTTTTCCATTGATTTCATGTTTTCAGTTTATTGATCTTTTTAAAGAATAAACTTTTGGTTTGTGTATTGTTCTCTATTGATTTCATGTTTTCCACTTTATTGATTTCTACTGTAATTTTTAAAATTAATTTTTCTTTTGATTACTTTGAATTTTATTTGCTCTTCTTTTTCTAGTTAGCTATGGTAAGATCTTAAATTATTGACTTTAGGTATTTCTTATTTCTCAAAATTTTCCCTCAATGCTACCAATTTCCCTATAATAACTGCTTTTCCTGCATCCCATAAATTTTGAGAAGTTGCATTTTCATAATTATTTAGTTTATTTTCTATTTATGTACTATTCAGAAGTGAGTACTTAATTCTGCAAGATTTTGGGCTTGTTCAGCTGTTTTTTAGTAAATAATTTCTGGTTTAATTATATTCTGGTCAGAAATACTGAACCAGTGATACTGAAGCTATGAATACTCAGACTACGAAGACTTGGCCTTTGATTCCTATATTATACCCACATATTTCCTTGAACCTGGCGAATTCTGACTTCTCGAAGTAGATAACCACACTACCCTACCAATAGAAGCAGACATCCGCATGCTAATTTCATCACAAGATGTATTGCACTCATGAGCTGTACCATCACTAGGCGTTAAAGCAGATGCAATCCCTGGACGCTTAAACCAGGCCATAGTAGCCTCAATACGACCAGGTCTTTTCTACGGACAATGCTCAGAAATTTGTGGATCAAACCATAGCTTTATACCTATCGTTCTAGAATTTATCTATTTCCAAGACTTTGAAGTCTGAGCCTCCTACCTATATATTGTATCGCTGTAAAGCTAGTAAGCATTAACCTTTTAAGTTATAGGATTTCTACACTTTAAATTTGTCAAGGTGTATTTTATAGCAGAAGGTTGGATATGACCTCCCATTTCTTATAACGTTATTGTTATTTATTTCCCTTATTCATAAGCTATAACCATCTCTTAGATAAATTAATATTAGGAGTAATAAAATATTTTATTTTCATTTATTTATTCTCTTATCCTCTTCATTTCTTAATGTAGATCTACATTTCCAACTATATTACTTTTCTTTTTTTTCAAGAATTTCTTTCAATATTTATCTTAGGTCTACTGACAAAGTATTCTCTCAATATTAGTTTGTGAAAGTATTTACTTATCTTCAGACTTGAAGAATGATTTTGCTGAACGTAGCATTCTAAACTGGTAAATATTTCCGTTCACTGCTTCAAATGTCTATTCTTTTCTTGCTTGCATTATTTCTGAAAATAAAAGTCCTAAAAC
This sequence comes from Plecturocebus donacophilus, assembly GCA_004027715.1. Lineage (NCBI taxonomy): Eukaryota > Metazoa > Chordata > Mammalia > Primates > Pitheciidae > Plecturocebus > Plecturocebus donacophilus. Next base: position 105,672 of record PVKP010001599.1, on the reverse strand, counting down.
TCTTATTTTTGCACCTCTGTTGGTAAGGTGCTTATTTTTTCCTTCCTCTGGCTTCTTTCATGATTATTACATTGTCTTTGATTTCCTGCAGTTTGAATATAATATGTCTGGATATGGTTGTTTCAATATTTTGTCAGATTTTTCTTCTCTCTACTTCCTGGATCTGTAGTTTGATACCTATCATTCAATTTGGGAAGTTTGCAGTCACTATTGCTTCAAATATGTTTATGTTTCTGTCTCTTTTCTTCTTCTTTTCATACTGTTATTAAAAATATATTGTACTTTTTATGATTATTTCACAGTTCTTTGATATTCTGTTCTTCCTTTTTAATTTTTTTCTCTTTGAATTTCAGTTTTAGAATTCTTTATTGGCATTTCTCATTTCTTCAAACTCACTGATTCTGTTCTCAGTTGTGCCTTTAGTGTAGTAGTGAGGTTTGAAGGAAGGGGAAATGTTCAAATTCCCATGATTAAAAAAATTAAAAAGAAACAAAAAACTGAGCAGCATTTAAGAAGGTCACAGCCTTTTAGTGATGGGACTAAAAGACTGTGACCTTCTTAAATGCTGCTCAGTTGTCTTTTTTATTTTTATTTTTTATTTCTGTTTTGTTTTCCTTATATATGACAAGAAGCATACAGGGAGCTGCGGTCAGGTATTTTTCTTCCCCAGGTTGGTTAGTCTTTGGCAGAACCCCAGTTGATTAGGCGCAAGTAAAACACTTTCTTTTGAAGGCCGGCACTGTTAAAAGGAACAGAATGCTATGAGCATATTTCAAAATGGTTCCCCATAATGACAGCAAAAAGGAATTTTACTCTGATCTTCATTGTTAGAATAATGGTAGGGTTTCTATAGATAAACTTCAAAGACATATGAAACCCTCCTAAACCTGGATACTCCTGGCATTTTTAACTTTAAACTTACCTACATTGAGCATTGAACAATTTTTCAATTGCAATTTCTCTTTCCCTACCCTAGTACTGGTTTCCACAGAGGTCTCTATTCCTGGGCTTCTACTTCAGTAAGCTGTGATTCTCTGTATCTGCCTCTCTGCCTTTACAGTTTCTGGGGCAGTTTCTGTTACCTGACCTCTTTGATAAATCTCAGATAGTTGCTGATTTATTCAGTTTATTCAGTTTTTTGGTGGTGTTATGAGGATCACAATGATGATTTCTAAGCTGTTTACATGTAGTGTTAGAAATAAAGTGTCACTTCTTTTGGTTTTATTGCTGAATAATATTTCAGTGTATGTATCTTAGATTCCAGTGTACATATATTAGATGCTGGAAGATTTCTAAGTCTTAAAAATTGATAATTGTTTATTAAATAACATTCTCAGTTTGCCTTGGATATATTTGACATCAAGCATCATTATTTCTTGCTTGACATATCAGAGTAAATTAGCTGTAAGATCTGATGAATTTTTCATCATTCTCACCTTCAGATTAAAAATTCTGAAATGATAGGTCAATACTGCATTAGAGAGTGGAAAAAAATGAAATTTAATCTTGGGCAATTCTGTAATGGAAGGTAGAACCTGTATCTCATCAAAGCTCATCTTGTAAGGAAACTCTCAAATAAAACAAAGAGTTTGAGATGGTGGTCAATCTAAAATAATAATAAAATTTAATTGACCAGTATCTACATACTGTTCTCCCAATACTTTTATTAACAAATAGTAAACTTAACTTTGGATAAAAAGATGATGTAATTTTACTGTAAAAACCTGAAAATGCATTCACACATCTCCTTTGGAGACAACTCAAGGCTTCATGGGTTGTTGAAGATGTGACTCTAACTAATATCCTCTTTTTGTATAAGTGTGTTAAAATTCTATCTTATATTCTGCTACTCATGAAGTATATTTTAAATTTATTCCTAACAGTAGTACTATAATTGATGAAATAAAGGGAACAGAAAGAAAAAGCAAGATTAAAAATTATGTGTAGATTATACTCTATTTTGTGGAGGGATGGGTACACTGTAGCATAGAGAATGCTGTGGTTCACATACTGGTTTTTAATTTTTAAAATTATTCTTCTTTCTTGTCATATAGGAAGGCTATTTTCTCAAGCTCCTTTGTAATATTATTTGGACCCTTGGTTTATTTTCTGGCCAAAAGGATGTAATAGAAACTTTTAAATGTCTCTTCTGGGCTTGCCTGCAAAATCTTCCAACAATAAGGCTGACTCTATTTTTCCTATTTGCAGCAAGTTTTGGTGCCACATGCTTAAGATTACAGTGACACAAAGATGAAATAATTATGGATTCCCGAGATGTTGCTTGGAAGATAGCTTCCAAGAAGAGTCAAGCATCCTGTGTTGAAATATGACATAAACAAGAAAACAACATGGTAAGTTAAGAGATATTTTACATTTATTTGTCATGGAAGAAGAGTCTGGCCTACTCTGACTAATGCCTATATCATGGTATTGCACAAAGCAATCACTAAGTTAAAAAATGGTAGCCTAAACAATACATGACAGGCAGGGAAAGAAAACCTAAATATTCAACTATTTTGGTATGAAAATTTTATGATACCTTCCATAATGGAAATAAGAAATGATCTCTTAAACCAGCACATTGCCCTCTTGGATTATAGTACAAAAATGGAGGACACATAATTTAGCATTGCTGATTAAAATTTGGACACTCAGGATGGTCCGTAGTATGATTAGAGAGACCAAGGATGCATAACCTCCATCTTTTCTTTCATGAGCTTTTTGCTCATATGCCCATTAAGTAAGTGCTAAGGTGGCAGGGGAAAAGGCTGATTTCCACAAAGTGGGCGATCTTGCTGATATTAGATATTGTCTCCTACTGTACATTTTTTAGAAGTTATAATTATGGAGGGAGTTAGTAGTTTCCTCATTTGAGTTGCATGTTTCTGAGCATGCCTACACATATGCCTAGGTGAATCTAGCACCAAAATAAAAACTAGTACTGAGTTGCTCAAGCAACATAGTCACTTGGTATCTAGTGGTCAGGTACTTAGTTTTCACCTTTCACCTGGACCCGTTGGCAAGTCAGCAGCTCTTTCTCAAAAGGAGTATGTTTACTTCCTGGAGCGAGAATGGCTGTGCTCCAAAACCACATGGCCTCTCTGCTGTGATTGTGATTTTCTTGTTGGGGTTTGAAACATTGCCACAAGATCAGTAAAGTATCTTGATCACTCACAGACACTCTTCACATGTACTATTCTGTCTTCATTCAGTTCTTTCCAACTCCTGAAATCTGTCCATTGTGCCTTTGGGATTCCCTGTTCATTATTTCATTATTAGTAAAACACTTAGATTCTCAATTGATTCTTCAAGCACTTATTTTACTTTCTTCCTCCAATGGATACTTGGCTGTCTCTAAGTACATTGTTTCTCATAAATACACACACTCACACACACACACACACACACATTTGGAAGAAAATGGAGGTAGTGAACATACTGATAGCTCTTCTTGCCAATTTTAGACATTTCTTCCTCTCTTTCTAACCAACTCCCAAAATTCACTTTTGTAGTATCAGATGGCCACTGACCCTCATTGTTGCAGTTATCTTCCAAGCCCCAGGTCATCTCTCCTCATTTCTTTACAATATTACCTTCTAGTCACAGTTAATCTTGCCAAACACACTTCAGTCATAATTCTCCACTCATTTTGTCCTCTATTCTACCTTAAACATCAACTTCACTTCATTCTGGGATTACTGCTTCCTATCGTTCCAGACCACTCCCCTTAATGCCTCAACTTTAATACTCTTCGGCTACCCTAAGACATACAATCCATTAATTATACCACATTTTTTTTTTTTTTTTTCAAAACTAAGTAACTTATTTATGTAAATACTTCTCATTGAAACCATGTTTTGTGTGCACTGACAGTAAAGTATGCATCATGAAACCACTACGTTATCTTAAAAATCTTGGATTTTACATTTTTTTTCCCCACCCCCCACATTTTTACTGTTTCTCAAGTGTCTGAATTTTTTAACTTCTCTCATTAACTATGTAAATTTTGGCAGTTAATATTTATTTAGTCGTTCCTTCAATGTAGCCTTCAGCATTGGACATGACTTTTATTCTTCCTATTCTCAACAAAATTAAACTTTACAGAATGTATTGCCCATTTTATAACTGGTTGTACAGCTAAATTTGGAGAATAATATCGAAGAATAATAAAGGAGTCTTATTTTAGATTTTAAACATTTTAAACTTATTAATGTTAAGTAGTCATAAACATTATTCTTCAGTTTTTCTTAATGTTAGTTTTTCTCTTTTCTGAATTCTTCATCCCTGTACACAGAAAGAAACTGGATTTACACTCTCATCGAAAACAATCGTCACCTATAAAAATAGCAGACAAATCATATGGTGGAATAAAAGTTTTGAAGGCATTGTACATGAGGTTTAAAAAAACAGCAATCTCTGGGATACAAGCAGCAAATGTGTTTTTTGTTTATTTAACCAGTTTATAGCATTTCGTTTGTGGGCTGAGGCACAGAAAGGGAAATCTAGATAGGTCCTGGAAGATTCCTTGAACTGAGGAAGTTGAGGTGAGTGTCTGGGGAGAAAAGGGTAGGGAAGACAGCTGTGCAGAGAATTCCTGAGATCTGCAGAGGATTATCTTTCAGAACTCAGGAGAATATTAGATTGGAGATTAGGTAGGAAAACTACCTAAGGCTAGACAAGAAGCATTTGAAAGTATTAGAGGAAACTTTTCCTGCTGCTTAAACACAGCTGGGAATAGCTTTTCTATTGGTCAATTGGAAAACCACATATTTTGCAGGGCATTGGAGAGGATACAGAGAAGATTTTTTCTTGTGTAATGGAAGATAATTAGTTCTAGACTAACGACTGCTCTGATCTAACACAATAATCCTTAAAGTTAAGACCCAAAGGATAAAGTGTTTCCAAGTAATTTAACAGTTTCACAGGCAAGAAGGTAACGGCTCAATGTCTGGTATTTAATAAAAATTATCAGGCATGTAAAAAAGGAAGAAATTAATACCTATTATGGAGAAAAAAATCAATCAATCAAAATTGACTCATACTATTCAGATGTTAGAAATAATAGACATCAGCATATTAGAAAGTTATAACTGAAGTTCATATGTTTAAAAAGTTATAAATAATTATCTAAGACATAAACAAGACCTAACTCAAGCTTCTAAAGATGAAATCAATGTTGTCTGAGATGAATAAAAAGAAGACACTGAATGGGATTAGAGACAGATTAGATATTGCAGATAAAAAGAGTAGTAAATTTGAAGCTACAACCACAAGACCTGTCTAAAATGAAACACACCAATAAAAATCATTAGTACAAATGAAAAGTTCATCACTGAGCTGTTGGACAACTTCAATTGGCCTAATATAGGTGTAATTTGAGTCCCTTAGATATATGAGAAAGAAGCTGTAACCAAAAATATTTGAAGAAATAATGACTAAAAAAATTTCCAAGTTGTTAAAAAAATGCATATACCCAAAGACCTAAAAAATTAAACAAACCCAAGCACAAGAAACACATACAAAATACCAAGGCAGGTAATATTTAAATTGTGTTTTAAAAACCAGTGATAAAGATGAAATTGACATATGGGATCTAATTAAACTTAAGAGCATCTGCACAGTACAAGAAACTATCAACCGAGTAAACAGACAACCTACAGAATGAGGGAAAAATTTTGTAAACTATCCATCTGACAAAGGTTTAATACCCATAAGTAAGTTAAAGAAGTTTCTAAGAGAAGAACAAACAATCTCATTAAAAAAGTGCAAAAGACATGAATAGACATTTTTCAAAAGAAAACATGCATGCAGCCAAAAAGAATATGAAAAAAAGCTCAACATCACTGATCATTAAAGGAATGTGAATCAAAACTATAATGAGATACCATCTCACACTGACAAGGCTGTGGAGAAAAACAATGCTTATACACTGTTGGTTGGAGTGTAAAGTAGTTCAATGATTGTGGAAAGCAGTATGGTGATTCCTCAAAGAACTAACAGCTGAACTACCATTTGACCCAGCAAACCCATAACTGGTATGTACCCAGAGGAATAAAAATCATTCTACCATAAAGACACATGCATGTGAATGTTCATTCCATCACTAGTCACGATAGCAAACACATGAAATCAACCCAAACGCCCATCAATGACAAATTGGATAAAGAAAATGTGGTATATATTCACAATAAAATACTATGCAGTCATAAAAAAGAAAAAGATCATGTCATTTGCAGGAACATGAATAAGACTGGGGACTATTAATTTTAGCACACTAACATAGAAACAGAAAACCAAATACCACAGGTTCTCATTTATAAGTGGGAGCTAAATGATGAGAACTCATGAACACAAAGAAGGGAACAACAGACATTGGAATCTGCTTGAGGGTGAAGGGTGGGAGGAGGAGAGGAGCAGCAAAAAGTAACTGCTGAGTACTAGGATTAATACCTGCCTGATCTAATAATCTAGACAACAAACCCCTATGACACTAGTTTGCCTGCATAACAAATCAGCGTATGTACCCCGAACCTAAAATAAAAGTTATAAAAATAAATAAATATATAAAATTATAAAATAAATCAGAGGGGAAGAAATATTCTGTGTAAAAGAAAAAAATAAAACTAAGCATATTTCTCATCATAAAAAAGTGCAATATAGAAAAATGTGTTGTAACATTTTCAAATTGCAACAAATATAAAAACAATCAACAAATATATAATTAGATATTCTGTGAAATATGCTTCAAAATTAGAGAATAAATTTCCAGTTCCAGGATATGATGTTGTGCATTCAATTTTTCTTGCTACTCTTCTCTAAATAAAACTAAAATCCCTGGAAGAAATTCAACAGCTGGCTATTACATGGTTCTGAAATTTGAAAAGAAATTGGACTTCCTAGGACATTAGAGTTTGAAGACAGATGCCAGAATGAATTGTTTGTATTTTCAGCTTATTGATCCCCAACTGTAGGTAAACATACTTGTAACCCAGAGCAAGTAGATATAGAAAAAAGTCAATGAAGTCAAGTGTGGTGGCTCACACCTGTAATCCTGACACTTTGAGAAGCAGAGGCAGGTGGATCACCTGAGGTCAGGAGTTTGAGACCAGCCTAGCCAACATGGTGAAAAACCATCTCTACTAAAAATACAAAAAAAAAAAAAGAAAGAAAGAAAATTAACTGTGTGTGGTGGTGCATGCCTGTAATCCCTGCTACTCAGGAGGCTGAGACAGGAACATGGGAGGTGGAGGTTGCAGTAGGCTGAGATCGCGCCATTACACTCTGGCCTGGGCAACAAGAGCAAAATGCCATCTCAAAAAATAAAAAAGAAGAGGACGGAGGGGTGAGCAGCACAGTGGCTCACATTGGTAATCCCAGCAATTTGAGTGGCTGAGGCAGGCAGATCACTAGGTCAGGAGTTTGGGACCAGCCTGGCCAATATGGCAAAACCCCATCTCTAATAAAATTATAAAAATTAGCTGAGCGTGGTGGGATATACCTGTAGTCCCAGCTACTTGGGAGGCCGAGGCAGGAGAATTGCTTTAACCCAGGAGGTGGTGGTTGCAGTGAGCCAAGATTGTGCCATTGCACTCCAGCTTGGGTGACAGAGTGAGACTCAGTCTCAAAAGAAAAAAAAGAAAAAGAAATCAAAAAAGAAAACAAAAGTAAATACAAAATAAAAGTGAAAAGGTACCCTTCTTTGCCAAGACAGGGAAAGGGGAAGCCCAGCAGAGATTTCTTCAGTGGTAAGTACTCTTTCTAACTTCTGAGAGTCAAGCCTTAAATATCTGCAGTCATTAACAAGAATGTGTATGAATAAATAAATACAAAAGTAATTAAGTCAACTATTTGATTAAATAATTGCATACCTATTACGTAAATATATATCAGAAACTGTCTCTACCACATGATTTTTTCTTCAAGAAGTTTACATTATAGTACAGGAGACCTTGAGTAAGCAATGATGATCAGTGTACTAGAAGTAAATATAGGGTTCTATAGCCATATGGAATTGGGGGTCTCAGACAGTATTAAAATTATGTAAATGTAGGTATAGGATTTTTCTCACTGGGAATGATTCTTGGGCTAAATTTTAAAATACAAATAAGCATTACTCGGGAAAAACGAGAAAGTAAAGTGTTCTAAGCAAAGGTGACAGCATGTGGGAATGTATTAAGATGGGAAGCAGCATGTTAACTGTTATTTTTCAGCTGTTATTAAACCTTAGTAGTTTAAAAAACACTGGGGAAATAGATGAGTTCCAGAGAGGAAACTCAGAACACCTGAACAGAATAACATTGTGGCAACTGGGAAAGTAGATGTTGGCTGAAAAACTCACCCAGAAACATGCTGAGAGTAATGTTGTGCCATATTTGCTTGGCCATCTGGTAATACTTCTGAACTATGATGTCAGACCAAGACAAAAATTTGGCAAGCAATGTAAATGATGGTACTCAAAAATTAATGACCATGTCTCCCACAAGCAATAGATCCAAATTACTGGATCAGTGTTATGTCTTCCAGAATGTTCTGTTAATTGAGTCTCTTTCATTTCTTTTTTCCTCACTGTACTTTCCTCTAAAGGCAAAATTTTTATTTTCATATATGTGTAAGAGTCTTACCGAAGACTCTTAATGGGTATGTGTTTATCTCCTACATGTCAATTTTATATTTCAGATTTTAGAATTCACCACTTTTCCAAGATACCTACAATTTTGCAATGCATGTTCTTCTATGCTTTCTTCAAAAAGTAGATTTTACTTCCACACTCTTAGGTTGCAGAGTGACTATATGCCTTGTTTTAATAAAGACAAAATGCATAGGCATTTGTGGCATGCTAGTTCTGAACCTAGACCTCAAGAAGAGTTGTGTGTGCTAACTCTGTCTCTTGAGATCACTGTGTAAATAAGCCCAAGGAAACCTGTTGAAGGATGAGAGACCATATATATAGTAGGGTCAGTTCACTTCAACTTACACTATTAGACATCATTCAGCCCCCAGCCTATCTCTAGATTTATGCCCAAGTATGAGTCAAACTAAATTTCAAGGATGAATAAATATGTATTATCCTATGTCACTGGATTTATATGTGGTTTGTTTCACAGCATTAGAGAAGCAATATACAACACATAAAACACTATATTACTAAAGGTGGATAGTGATGCTGCAATATGATCTTATGCTTACTCTCCCTCTCTCCTTGCTGAAGTATACTCAACCACTTTTCTATTAGGTTGCATGAGAGTACTTAATTGCAAACTGGAGAGTACGATTAATTTAAATTTAAGTGCATTGAAACATTGGCTGAAGTGCTGTAAGTGTAAGAATCACCTTCATTTTATTCAGCTGAGATGCAATACTTGTTCTCAATAAGACCTCTATATAAAAGCCAAAATGTGGCCACCTGCAGGGGCAAGATATACCTGTGACTTCATATCTGGTTTAGATGCCACACATATATCAAGAGGATATGAGAAGGTTTATCACTCACGTAAGGAGACCTTTTAGGAAATCAGGACAACTAACAAGCAGGTACAAAAATAGCCTGAGAAAGCCAGGAAAGGAGGTTATTTTTTTAAGGTGGTTGGGGATGCAGCTGGGTGAGAATTCTTTTATGCGGTTTGCACTCCCCTCTGGTGCCAAAGGAAGGATCACCCAGGCTCTCCTATTAGCTTGTGCAGATATAGGATGAAAGGGTAAGAGGGAGGTATGAGTTGTAAAAGTAGTCAGAAATCAGACATCAAAAATGATGTGAGGCAGTGCATGGTGGCTCATGCCTGTAATCCCAGCACTTTGGGAGGGCAAGGCAGGTGGATTGCCTGTAGTCAAGAGTTTGAGACCAGCCTGGCCAACATAGTGAAACCCCATCTCTACTAAAAATTCAAAAATTAGCAGAGTGTGGTGGCGGGCACCTGTAATCCCAGCTACTCAGGAGGATGAGGTAGGAGAACTGCTTGAACCTAAGAGGCAGAAGTTGCGGTGAGCCAACATCCAGCCACTGCACTCCAGCCTGGGTGACAAAGCAAGATTCTGTCCTCCCCCCCCAAAAAAATTAAAAAATGATGTGAAAGCCTTTATTACAATTAAAGGCTGATGTTTGCCTGATGATTGAAACATGGCATATTTCATCAACTGAATTGGAACTTTTTCAAGTAAGCTATTATGGATCCCTATGCAGTCTGTTACCCCAGATCGGTGAGGGAGGTGGAAGTTCCACTGAATGCCTGCTCAAGAGTTAAGCATTGTGTGTTGTGAGAATTGGTATGACTGCCTCATTCACTATCCCTGATAGCTGGAGCTCTAAAACGAATAAGAGGTATCTTGATAAGGCCTTGTCATGTGGCTTATACTGTAGATGTAGAGACATGTGTGACCTACTTTAAATATTTATGAGAGGTAAGATATTTCTACAGTTCTTTACCCCAAAAGGGGCAACCTTGGCAAGGAATTATTATTGCTGCCATTGGATTTCCAGATAGACAGACTAGAAGGAGAGATGAAGTTTAAATGCAGTCAGCAGGGAACAACGAAAAGGAAGTCAGTGCATTACAAGGGCAAAAGTTAAAATGATATTTGTGGGAGATTATATTCATGAAACACTTGAAAATAGAAGGCACAGGTTTACTTTAAAGTCATGTATAATTTTTACTATCTGCCAATAATGTCTATGAGGTATATGTGACTAAAGAAGTAAAAGGTGAAGAAGTAAAGACTAGTGAAAACAAAAACTATATATGGGACAAAATATAGACTGATAATTTTCAGAAGAAATGAGACACAGACATAGAATTTTGAAAAGGAGGTTTTAGAAAAAGTAGTAAGTAATCAATGAGATATGTACATATAATGTATTACCCATAGTTATTTTATATTTTAGTAGTTTTATAGTTAAATGGTTTGTGTTTGTGGGGGAAATAAAATGCAACATCACCAAAAATCATAGCACTTCATATATTTTCTTTAAAAAATGAATACATAGAATATATAGAATAATAAAACAGAATATTGACAACAAAGAACTTTATAAATGTTAGATTTTTATTTTTTATAAGATTGTAGCAAGATTGATTTTATAATTGTATTTACATTAAAATTTTAAAATTTTAAATGCAATAGGATAAAAACCAATCTATAAAATATTTAATATAAATACATATCATAAGTAGACTGTGGAAATATAATCATATAGAATATATTTTTAAACAGATATATTGAGATATAATTAGTATAAAATTCACTCATTTAAAATGTGAAATATAATTTTTTAAATTATATCAACAGGATTATTTAGGCATCATCACAAGTTAGTTTTATAACATTTCTTACTCTTAAAATGAAACACATTGGTAAACTATGGACTTTAGGTGAAAATTATCTATCAATGTAGGTTCATCAGTTGTAACAAAGGTACTACTCTGATTGGGAATATTGGTAATGAGAGAAACTATACATATGTTGGAGCAGAGAATATATGACATACCTCTGTACCTTCCTCTAATTTTTATGTGAACCTAAAACTGCTCTTAAATATATATATATATTTAAATATATATAAATATAAGTATATATATATATTTAAAAGGTGTATGAGTAATGATGATAAGACGTGATTTGGGAATCACAAAATATAAGAAAGAAGAACTATTTGAAGTCATTGGAAATAAATATAAGAAAGAAGAACTATTTGAAGTCATTGGAAAGCATCCAACAGCAGATAGAAGCCTGAAGGTAGTTATCCTTTGAAATACTGCAAAAAGAAAGGGTAAAATTTAGAGCTGTAGATTGTCTTTGTGGCTGTCTTGACTTAGGGCACATCCCAATACAACAGTTATAGCAGCATAGAGTCATAGCCTTACATGCTCACTGTGGCAGAGAACAAAGTTCGGGAAGGTATAAAAATAGCAGGGAACTAAAACAGGAAGCCCTAGGTTTAAGAGTACATAGAACAACTAAAAGAATGGGAGTAAAAATTTATATATACATCTCCCAAATCCTTCATTGATCTCTAACATATAAATGTCTAGGGGACACCCCAAGGTTTTCCTTCTCCCCAAAGCAGAAAGAAACCGGAAAGTGATCTACACTTGAATGAAAACAACTCACGTTGTAACCTCTGCAAGTTTGCTGCTTTGTGAATTGTGCCTGCCTTTGTGAATCTATGAGCAGCTTTGGGAGCTGAAAGCTGAAATACTAGTGCTTTGTTGTATGGAAGGATGAAACACAAATGGCAGAGAAAGTGGAAATTTAGAAAGCCCCACAAGTAAGACAACCACAGATAGGGCGAGGCTAAACTTTTGAGGATAAACAGCTCAAATTATCTGTGTAGACAAAGAGGACATCTAAGAGAGCCAGGCTACAAAAAGGAACCAATAAAAAGGCAGCAGCAGGAACCGAAAAAAATTGAGAAGAGATATCACATTCTAGAGAAATAGAGTTTTCAGTGTGAGTCCAGACAACATCATTTAAAGTGAATACAATATATTTCCTACTATATGAAGTCTTTAGCCAACAATTAGTAGAAATGAAAATTAAAAGAAAAATGTGACAGACTCACAGCAGGAAAAAATGGAGTTAATAGAAAAAGATTCTGAGATATTGCAGTTTTTAATATTTCAAATCAACCAATTCAAATAACTAGAGAGAAACACAATAAAAAATGTGAGATTTTAATGAGCAAAAGGAGAATGAAATCAAAAAAATAAGAAAAGTCAAAATCTGAAAATTACAATAAGTGAAACAAATATTCATATGATGAACACAACAGATTAAAGATGATAAAATTGTGAGTAAATTTTATCACAAATTAATAGATGTTATCAACACCAAAGAACAGATAGCAAAAGTACTACTACTAAAATGATTAAAAACTGGTTCTCAAAGATGCATCAAGTGGTTACAAAGAGACATAGTGTCTCTAAAGCAAAGAGAAAGAAATGAATAGACAAAATATTTGAAAAAAATAGTGGCCAGAAATTTCAGAAATCCAATTAAAACTATTGAATTTTAGAGCCAGTAAACCAAATGAATCCTAAATTGTATAAATAAGAAGAACACACTATCTAACAACTTCATATACAAATTGTTCAGAGCCCAGGTTTCTTTTGACAGGAGCAAAAGAAAACTGATTTATTATATAACAAGTGAACAAAGGTATGATTACGACCTAACTTCTCACTAGAGACAGTGGAGGCCACCTAATGTTTAAATGGCACAAATGAAAGGCTAAAAGAAAAAAAAAAGAAGTGATATCTCAGTGGTCTAACATTTGTAGGAATCATTTTGACTTATCTCATTCTTACCTATCATGCCAAGTTATTTCAGAGACACAACAAGCATTTTAGTTAACAAAAATATAACAAAACAAGAAAAATACTGCTGCTTCTTCTCCAGAAATAAAAATTTACACATTGCCACTTGAGGAATGTAGATAATACTGTTCTTTATACTAGAACATTTCTAAAAGTGAAAGAAGATAAACACTTTTATTAGTACAGCTGTCTTATTTAACAATGACTATTCCAATAATTTATTTTACAATTATTATGTTAATATATCAACATTTTTTGAGAGAGTCACCTTAAAATAATTTGAGTTTGGCCACAATATCAAATCTGTGAAAACTGGATTGAGAAAATCATTTTCTGGGCTTAGGTTGTAATTACTCTAGTAGTTACAGCGTAGAAAGAATTGTAGTGTTACAAAAGATTACAGCCTAGAAAGAATTGTAGAAAACTAAATTTGATTTCTACATTCTTCTGCCATCAATGTGCCAGCATAGAGTCTTTACTTTTATAATGATAGTTTTGTATTATTCACTGAAAACAAGTATTACCATGAGTTACTTTTTCTGTTTATAAGATAAAGAAGAATTATTACATGTTGAGTTAAACAGCAGTTTCATCTACCATGTCTGTTTTCCTGAGCTGAAATAATCTAATCTATCAAGGTATTTTGCTTTCTTTAAAAATAATTTTAATGGCATACACTTTAAGTGATATGTTCTATTAAAATTATCTCTTGGAAAGCGTCAATGCACATTTATTCTTTTAAAAAATGACAACTGGCAGGAATTCTGTATGTATTAACTTTAGTCCTCCTCCCATCTTTTATTTTTCATATGAGATAATACCATTTTAAAGAATCAATGAAAAAATAATTATAATTTTCTTCATGTGGAGATAAAATAAAAGGATGTTAAAGTTTTAAGAACATTCAATGGATTAGAAAGGGATCATCTGATTTAAAGTCACAAGAGAAAGGAACACAATAAATTGCTGTTATATTTGGGAAATTTATTCATAAGTAGAAATTATGTGATATAATAGTTAGAGGAGTTATACAGTTCAATCTACTTTAGAAAAGATAAAACTACGCCAGAATGACTAACCCATGGGTATTAGCTATCAGTCATTATTGTCATGGTTTTCTAAGTCCTAGACCAGTATTATTTTTGTATAATGTACTCAGTGTAAATTTAAAAAGGGAAGTCAAAATTGGGGCAATGGTCTTTGATAAATATTATAGCATATGATAATCATTTAAACAATTAAATGTAATAAACCAACACTTCATTATCATGATAATATATGGAAAATATTAAATGCTTATTTTTTTCAATGAATTTACATGTTCCCCTATTTATAAAAATTTAAGAAGGATCTTAAGATATCCACACACATTCAGGTAACAGTACTATTCAGATTATTGAATGTCACAAACTCTGTCTCAAATTTATAATTAGAAGGCTCAAGTCCAACATTAATCAGCATTCAAGGGTAAAATGCATTTCGCCTTTCCCTCATGCAGATTAGCTTCTCTTTTTCCCACCACTGGCTAGCTGAAGTGTGTGAGATGCAAGTGGAGGATGCTGCGTGGGAGGCGGACTGAGTGAGACGAATCTTTCTGGTCTGACTGTTGGCTTCAGGCTTACTGGGTCCGGAGATGGAGAAAATGCATGAGGATTTGAAGATGCTTAGGAGATAGCAACTGCAACCCTTTAATTCTAATTTCTGTGAATGAGTAATCTACCTTGTGCTTTAGGAAATCTTTCAGGGTCACTCCTTGGCATGTGTGTCTTTTACCACATGTAAACATTAGCTGAAGGAATCTCCTTGCCTTCTGGCAATAACTATAAATGTATTGAGCAGCTTTGGACCACTTTTTCTCTCACTGGTTCACTGCTGGCTCAAAGAAAACTCAACTTCCTTACCCTGATTATCTTTGAAACTACCCCCTTCTCCTGACAGACCTATTTTTATTCTGCCACATTTGCAAATTTGGGGAAAGTCATGCAATAGGCTATCTATTCCCCCAATGCAGGAACATTGCCGTCTCTCTGAATAACTGTATGAAAACAAAACAAAACTCTTCTGATGAAATAGGTGTAATTTGTACCTCTTCTACCTCCTTGGGATTCAGTAAGGGTAACGGAGGGAGGAGGCGGAACATTCTCAGAGTGGTGCCATTCTCTTAAAAAAAAAGTCATCTACTAATATACATAATTGTTTTAAATTTACTGATTCCTTTTAAATATGTGATATGGCCAAAAGGTTCAAGAGACACAGAATTGATTTTTGGAAATGTCCTTTGTAAAATAGGACTGCACTAATCTGTATTCGTAATCTTATATCAATTATATACACAGACACACATACACACACACACACACACACACACACACACACACATATTTCATTTATGTTGCCCAGGCTGGAATGCGGTGGTACAATCATGGATGGCTAACTTCAGCCTTGATATCGCAATTCAACTTATCTTCCCACTACAGAATCTCAAGTAGCTGGGACTACAGATGCATACCACCATGACCAGCTAATTAAAAAAACAAAAAATTGTAGTCATGGGGTCCTACTATGTTGCCCAGGCTGGTCTTAAACTCCTGAGCTCAAGCAATTCTCCTGCCTCAGTCTCCCAAACTGCTGGGATTACAGGTATACCATACATGAATTCTATTTTATTTTTGTGTCTTGACTAAAATTTCAATTTTAACATCATTTAGAAATATTAAAATCTAAAGTGAGCATATTTCAATTCATTATCTTACAAATTTAAATTATTTTTATTCAGATTTCTAAGAGTAAAATGAATCAATTGAATAGAAAAATGTGCGAAATTTTGAAACTTCCTAGAGAATTGGAGAGCTCAGAAGACAGAAAGATGTGGGAAAGTTTGGAGCTTCATAGAGATTTGTTGAATGGCTTTGATTAAAATACTGATAGTGATGTGGACAATGAAGTCCAGGCTGAGGTGACCTCAGATGGAGATGAGAAACTTGTTGGGAACTGGAGCAAATGTTACTGATGGCATTTTGTTCCTGCCCTAGAGATCTCTCGATCTTTGAACTTGAGGGAGATTGTTTAGGGTATTTGGCAGAAAAAAAATTATAAGTAGCAAAGTGTTCAAGAGGAAGCAGAGAATAAAAGTTTGGAAAATTCATAGCCTGATGATGTAACAAAGAAGACAAAAGACAAAAACAAACAAAAAAAAAACATTTTCTGGGAAAAAATTCAAGGTGGCTGCAGAAATTTGCAAAAGTAACAAGGAGCCAAATGTTTCAATTACCTTCCACTGTGTTCTTACCATGACATGCAGATCATGGAAACTACAATTCAAGATGATATTTGGGTGGGACACAGCCAAATCATATTAACCCCCATGGCCTTACTGGCACAGTCCACATGGCTGCTCTCATGGGTTTGCATTGAATGCCTGAAGCTTTTTCAGGTTGAGTTTGCACACTGCTGGTGGCTCTATAATTCTGGGCTTTGGAAGGTGGTGACCCTGTTCCCACAGCACTACTAGGCACTTCCCTAATAGAGGTTCCCTGCAGTGGCTCCACACTTGTGCCAGTTCTGTGCTCCCAGACTTTTCAGTATATCCTCTGAAATCTAGGGGGAAGTCACCATATATTCAATTACTATTTTATTCTTTGTGCCTGCTGAATTAATGTCACACCAAGACATACTACTTGCACCCTCTAGAGTGGTAGCCTGGTGTGTTATTCTGACCCCATTACTGAGTGACCCAAAAGGCTACCAGTTTTTGGTGGGGTCCATAATAGGAGAAGGCTCTGCAACATGTCCAGGTAGCTGTGCAATCTCCTCTGCTATTTGAGCTATATGACCCAGAAGATCCAATGGTGCTGGAGGTGTCAGTGGCAGACAATGATGCTGTTTGGAGCCTTTGGCAGGCCCCAATTGGTGATTCACAATGGTGGCCTCTAAGATTTTGGAGCAATGCCCTGCTATTTTCTGCAGCAAACTACACTCCTTTAGAAAAACAGCTCTTGGCCTGATACTGGGCTTTGGTAGAAACTGATCTTTTGACTATGGGTCATCAAGTCACCATGTGGGCTAAACTGCCTATCACGAACTGGGTGCTTTCTGACCCATCTATCCATAAAGTGATATGTGCACAGCAGCATTCCATCATCAAATGAAAGTGGTATATATGTGATCAGGGTCGAGCAGGTCCTGAAGGCACAAGTAAGTTATATGAGCAAGAGGCTCAAGGGCCTTGGTTCCCACTTTTGTCACTCTGCCTTCTCTCCCACAGCCTGCACCAATGGCCTTACGGGGAATTTCCTAGTATCGGTTGACAGATGAAAAGAACAGGGCCTGGTTTACAGATGTTTCTGCACAATATTCAGGCACCAACTGAAAGCAGACAGCTTGTAACACTTCAGGTCCTTTTTAGGACATCTCTGAAGAACAGTGGCAAAGAGAAATTTTCACCGTGGGCATAACTTTGAGCAGTACACATGGTCATGCACTTTGCTTGGAAGGACAAATTGTTAGATGTGTGATTATACACTGATTCATGGGCTATAGCCTATGGTTTGGCTGGTTGGTCAGGGAATTGGAAGAAGCATGATTGAAAAAAATAGGTGACAAAGGAATTTGGGGAAGAGGTTTGTGGATGGACCTCTCTGAGTGAAAAAAAAAAAAACTGTAAAGATATTTGTATCCCATGTCATTGCTCACCAAAGGGTGACCTCAACAGAGGAGGATTTTAATAATCAAGTGAGGCACCACTCAGCCTCTTTCAGAAGTCACTCCTGTCATTATTCAGTGAGCCCACAAAAAAAGTGGCTATGGTGGCATGAATGGGCTCAGCAACATGGGCTTCCACTTACCAAGGCTGACCTGGTTACAGTCACTGCTGAGTGCCCAATTTACCACTAGTGAGACCAACACTTATAGTTACAGTAAGTTATTTTATCTTTTATTACGAAGGAAAAGAAAAACAGAAACAATCAGAGGAAAAGCTTTAAAACTCTACACTTTAACTCCATGCCACCATATTTTGACTTTCTGTTGTCCCAGTTTGCATGTTTTTATATTTGTTATCCCTTAGTATGTTTCTGTAGCTCTTACTGTTTCTGGTAGATTTGTCTTTTAGTCTTCAGGGTAGAGTTATGTGTGGAATACATCATGCAATTACAAGGATAGAGTATTCTAAGTTTGTGTACTTATTTTTTTATAAGTACACAAGTCTTATACTTTCATAAAACTTTTCACAAGTTTTCTTTTTGCATGCTAGCATTTTTTTTTCATATTGAAGAACTTCCCTTAGCATTTTTTGTAAGACAAGAAGTTAATGAATTTCCTCATCTGTTGTTTGTCTGGGAAAGACTATTTATTCTTCATCTTTAAAGAAAAGCTTTCTTAGATACAAAATTATTGGTTTGCAGTCTTTTTCATTCTGTACTTTGAATATGTCACCCCACTTTCTCCTGGCCAGGATGATTTCCGTTAAGAAGTCAGTTGTCAAATGAATTTGAGCTTCTTTTGTGTAATTTCCTTCTTTTGCTGATTTTTTAATATTTTCTTTGTTTTTAACTTATGAAAATTTGCTTATTATGTGCCTTGGGATAGTTTTATTTAGGTTTAATCTTTCTGGCATTCTCTGACTTTCCTGTAACTGGATACTTATATCTTTTGCAAATTTTGAAAAATTTTGTGTTATTGTTATTTCAAATACATTTTCTATGCCTTACTCTTGATAAATTAACTTCGAACATTAGTAATTGTTGGACTTGCTTCTTTGAGGTAATTTTCTAATCTTCTAGTTGTTCTTCATTTATTTTCATGTTTTCCCCTCTTATGACTTTGTATTCTTCTGTAGCCTGTCTTTAAGCTCACTGTCTTTCCTTTGCTCAATCCATTCTGCTGTTGAGAGCAGCTGACGAATTTTTCAGTTCAGCAAATGTATTTCTCAGTTCCAGGATTTCTGTTTGATGTTTCATTATTACTAATTCTGTCTCTTTGTTAAATTACTGTGGTAAATTTCTAATATGTGTTCTGTGTTATTTTGGAAGTCTCTGTTTTCTAAAAAAATTACTGGTTTAAAGTATTTTTCAGGTAGCTTACCTATCACTGTCTCATTAGGCTTGGTCACTAGCATCTTGTTTTGTCCATTTGTGGAAGTCATGATTTCTTTGCTACTTTTTCTTGTGGACATGTATCTATTTTTTTGGATTGTAACATTAGTTATTTATTTTAGTCTTTTCTGTTTGGCTTGCTTTGATTTATATTTGTTATGTTTGCATAGAGATTTTCGTGCAGTATACCTGTTGAATTCCCTTTTACTGCTGAGTCATTGTCTACATTTTCAGCACTAGCTGAAGCCTTAGGCCCAGGTTTTCCTCAGTTTTAGCAAACGTGAAATGCTGCCATTCTGATATGAGGAAGGTAACAAAAGGGAAAGTCTGGCAGTGCAGGAGGGATGGCTAGATGTTCATGCCTCGGAGACCTGTGGAATGTACTGCCTACCTTGTGATGTTTATTAACAACCACTCTTATATGATATCTAATCTGGGTGATATACAAAGCAGAGTTTTCTGGTCTCAGGATGCTAGTACCACTTCCACTTTTTGTCTCTTCTGCCCTTAGGAATTTTTCTCCTTTCAGGCACTTGTAATGTTTCCCTTGTGTTGAAGTAGGGACAAGTCTCCAGCTGGAAATCTCAGGATGGTGATAAAGCTTGATTCCAGTGTAGTAACCATGAGTCGAGGAAAAATTTCACATGCTTGGTGACTGTTAGATTAGGAAAAGAGCATCATGGATATAAAAGTTAGATCCTCCTATTTTCTGAATGATGTATTTTTCACTTTTTGCAGCCATGGAGGCTACGTCATTCTTATATTTAAATTCAGGGATGTTGCTGATGAAAATCTTGGCACTTTGTTTTTGATTTTCTGTGGAAGAGGGTGAGTGAAGAAACTTGCTTCTAATGTGCCACTTTAGTGACATCCAGATTTCTATCCCTGAAAAATTCTATACCTAATATTTTCACAGCTTTCTCTACCTAGTTGGGTGAAAATGACCCTTTACCTTAAGATTAAATAGGATTTAGAAAGTAAAGAACTGGAAAAGTCTGAATAAATTACATGTTTAAAAAGGTCATTCAATTATTCAATAAAATTCTGTGAAGTATTATACAGAGTTATAACTTGAGATCATTTCGCAAACTATGTTTTTTAATTTTATCCTTACTACAAATCTTTAGGGATTAAACTTATTTATATTTTATAAAATCTAAACAGTTTCCAAAAATGATGTAGATAATTAGAAAAAAAGACTTTTCTAGCTTAATTATTGAAGTTTATGGCCAACATTTTTATGAGACATTTTATAATGGTAAAAATTAGGGATAGCTCCACAGAGACATTCCAGTGTATAGTCTTCTATTTAACCTTTTTAGAGAAAACTGGTCAACTATAAAGATGTAGTCTTCTACTTAACCCTTTTAGAGAAAACTGGTTAACTGTAAAGATATAGTCTTCTACTTAACCTTTTTAGAGAAAACTAGTTAAATTTCAGAGTAAAAATAAAATTGATCTCTCCAGAAGAAGGGTAGGTATGTGCTACAATCTGAATGTTAGTGTTCCCCCAAAATGTATATGTTGAAACCTAATCTCCAATGTGATGGTATTAATAGGTGCAGGCTTTGGGAGGCGACTAGGTTATAAGAAAATAGGCCTCATAAATGAGGTGTGTGCTACTTTAAAAGAGACCTCAGAGAGCTGCTTGTCTCTTCTACTATGTACGGACACAGTGAGAAAGCACCATCTATGAAAAAGAAAGCAGGATCTCACCAGACACAAAATCAGCTTGCACCTTTGTTATAAACTTCCCAGCCTCTAGAAATATGAGAGATAAATTTCTTTTGTTTACAAACCATTCAGGCTATGATATTTTGTTGTTGCAGTCCAAATAGACTAAGACTGTGGGTCACTAAAAGAGTTTCCTACTTACTTGGCAAACTGACGTGTACTCATTGAAACTATATATAACCATACTGAAAATCCAAAAGATTTTACACAGAAATCTTCTAGAACTCATAACTCAGTTGAGTAAGTTGGCAGGAGATAAGATCTATATACCAAAAATGTGTTGTATTTCTACATAGAAGCAATAATAAATGGAACTTTAATTTATATCTATCTATCTGTCTATCTATCTATCTATCTATCTATCTATCTATCTATCTATCTATCTACCTGCCTATCTATCCATGAACCAATAGATAAGTAGGGACAGGTATACCTAGATGCATTCAAGATTTGTATGCAGAATATTACAAAACATTGATTAAATAAGTCAAGGAAGATATAAATAAAGAAATATACTGTGTTCATGAATTGGAAAACTCATAATTGTTATCAGTTCTCACCAAATTGACATATGGATTTAATGCTAAACCAATTAATATTCTAGTGAGGTGTTAGGTTGAAGTCAACAAACTATGTCTAAAATATTCATGGAAAAAGAGCAAACAAATTACACAGGCCAAACTAATTTTGACAAAAGAGAGTTGGAGGAATCTACTACCTAATTTTAACACTATCAAGTTAAGTAATCAAGGCAGTGCCAATTTTCTTAAATTACAGATATATAAATACACAAAAGAGTATAGGAGAGTTCAGAAATTTACCCATGCATATATAGTTATTTATTTTTGACAAAGTTGCAAAGAAAATTCAAGATAGAGGAAGAAATACCTTTAAATTAGTGTTGCTGAATCAATTAGACGTTTATGTACTGAAAAAAGTTCATTTATACTTTTTTATCATACATAAAAATCTAATATTTAAAAATCTATGTTTGTGTTTATGAATTTTTTTGCTTATACATTCAATAACTTATATAAATTGTGAAGCAATATTTTGTACCCGGTAAGCTTACAGGTTTTGGAATCAGGCCAAACAGAGTTCATGTTAAAATCATTACTTCAACTCTATGTAACTTTGCAAATATAACTGATCTTTTATGGGTTTCATTTCATTATTTGTAAAACTATTACATTTATACTTACTTCATGGAGTTATGGTGATAATTAAATGATGTAATTTATATAAATGATAATGAAAGAAAAACATTTACTTATAATTACTATGTGCCAGACATAAGCCTAAGAGCTTTAGATGTATTGACTATTTTACAGCTCACAACAAATCTATAATGAGTTACTTTCAAACCACGTTTGGTATATGAGAAAAGGAGACATGCTGAAATTAATCAATATGCTTAATATTAGAGACTAAGTGTTAGAGCTAGAATTATAACAGACTGATAGAGACTATGCATTAATCACTGTTCTAATGTTAAAACAGTGATCCATTGGAATAAGATGTGTTTATAATGTAATATATTTAGCATATATTATATAAAGTAGATATATATTGGCATTTGAACACATTACACAGAAAATATATGAACCATTTCTTGATAAGTCAGTGTAATCACTAATTCAATATTTGCAATGTAGATTTTAAACGACTATGTAGAAAGTATTATGATTTTTCTTTCTTTCTTCTCTCTTTCATAAGACTACTAGCTGTAACTTTATGTTACAGCTTAGTAAAATCTTTTCTCTTGCAAGTCATCTCATCTAGATAATGACATAATTTAAAATTCATGAAAAAGCAGAGTAAGCAATTTGATATATTCTCAACAAATACACATTTTTATGAATTGATTTGTGGTCCAGTAGTTTTGTTGCTAGAGGTTTTTAGAAAATTGTATTACTATTCTTAATTTTGTTGCCAAAACAGTGATTATGATAGTCATAATTATATTTTATGAGGAACTGTTTTAGTAAGTATCACATTCTCTTGCTTCAGGTGGATTCATGTAGTTTCATATATTTACTTACAGAGGCTGTCAATATGGTACAGATCACACAGAAAAAAAATATTAACTTGATAATGAATATGATTCATGCTAAATCACTCATTATTTTCTATTACTCATATCCTAATAAAAATGAACATAAACATCCTGTAAAGCAATTCTTCAGTTAGATGGTAGCAAGGAATATATCTAGTGTCATATAGACTTATATCATAAACCAGTACCTAAACATCTCAGAGCAGAGTTATATATGTTTGAATTATTACAAAGAACATGTAAATTTTTGGTAGAAATGTAAGAAGGAAGAAAAGGAGGATAGTAAATGGCAAGTTGGGGTTGACTTTCAATTTGCCCTTGTGTTTTCCTCATTATCTCTGTATAATCATAAAATGATTTTTTTTTCAAATTTCAAACACATAGTCATAATGGGAGTGGTTTTTAAAGTAATTCTAAATGCAGAAAAGTAAAAATTGTTTATCAAGGTTTAAAGAAAATTTTAGTCTTCTTTACATTAGATAGTCAATATTTTGACATTATAGTTAGTGGCCTGTAGTGAAAAAGTAAAATCTTCCATAATCATTCCTTTAAGATGATATGAAGAAAAAAACAAATATTTCTGGAGGCTGGATTCTTTATTACATATTATGAAATACAGTACTGGTTAGAACAATTGAATAATATAATGGGTAGACGGTTCATTGGTTTTCATCTTTATATGTCTTGAAATTACTCCAAGCAAAATGGTAACAAATATAAAAGTATAAATATCTGTAATCATTTTATTCATTATGAATACATGTGTCCAGTCAGTTGCAAAATTAATTTCGATTAACTTTCTAGAAATTTCACTAGATTTGCCTTTCCTGTGAAATTTAAAAATGCTCTTAGAAGTTATGTTTATTTGGATCCCAGTCTGCTAAACCTTTAAACACACTTCTGAGTGACAAAGTTAATTCACTGATTGTCATCCTCAAAGCAAAAAGGCAAAATAAATATACATTGGGGGAGAGAAAATGACTTTCTTTCAAATACGGTCTTTTGGGGGAAAACAATATAAAGATGTATTCATTAATGAAGGTAGAGGCAATACAGAATAATTTAAAGTATTAATAAATTTAGTGAGCGAACAAGTTTTACTGATTTTTAGTGTGTCTGTCTAATTGAAAAACATGAAAACCTTATGACCGTTTTTCCTTATATCCCAGATCCTAAATGCAAATTAAAGAGTTACTCATCAGAGTCTTCTATGGCTAAATTGCCTGATTGTTTACTAAGCAGGAATCTAACCAAGAAACTCACAGCTACTCTTGAGAAGATTCCCTGCTTCCCTGCTAAACAACTAAGGCAAAAATCACTTTTATGACCTCACCCAGTATTTGGTAGAAAGGAATTAGCAGCTGGCCTGTAATATTCTCTCTCCATTTATGAGGAGATTCTCAGCAAAGAGAAGTGACCCAATCAAATTTCATTGCCAAATACATTGTTGGTATGTTTTGGTGGGAGAATCTGTATGTAGAATGCTTTAGCAAGAATAATCTGGTCTCTTGAGAATTGCTTATGGTGAAGAAACCTGAAATCCACTGATTGATGGGACATGACTTTATAAGAAATACCATATAACCTGTAACTGTTAGAGTATACAATGAAGTTTTTTTTTGTTTTTTTTACCAAACAGCTTACTTATGTTCAAGTAATGGCTGCATACATTTCTTACAGTCATTTATTGTTAAATCTCGATCAGAGTCTTTCCTAATAGGGCAAGAAAGGATCTAGAAAGCTGCTGGGTAAATGATCATAGATATATATCTTATTCAGTTGCATGCACATTTGAGATTATTAGCAAAGCTTAATATAAAATAAATTTTCCAACTTGTGTGACTTCGATTTGACAATCCAATCATGTGTGTTTGCTCAGGGTATTGCCAAGCAAATTGTTTTTCAGAACGTTGAAGTATAATATTTAAAAAAAAAAAAGACGGAATTAAAAATATGAGAATGTGATGTCCTTTGTGTTATCTTAGTTATGACTATGTGACTTTGTACAATTTATATATCTGCTCACACATTAAATTCTCCATTTAATTATTGGCCTCTTCGAATAAATTTTATAATGGAGAATAAAAGTCTTTGATTTTGTTGTTTCAAACTTTAAGCAAATACATGTTTTGAAAGGTCAGTTGGGTTTAAAAAAACACACTTGTAAGTAGAGGATGAGGTAACTAGAAATTCATTAATAATCATCCAGGAAAAGTTCACTAATATTGTGAATGAATGAATTGAGAATTGCTTATGGAATGATGTACTATGATGGCCAAATAGTTAAGTTAATATTATGTGATATTGGAGTGAAGATGATATATTTTACTCTTTAATAGATCACAATGGAATATCATGTTAAGTTCTAGGCATATCATTTTGAGAGAGATGTAGAGACTTACTTGCCTGGGAAAGTCCTACTTTATATTTGTATCTGTTTAGGAAGTAATTATTAACAGTGGCCCTTTTTATTTTCAATAGTATTCTTCTTTAAATGATGAATACAGAGTCATCCTAGATATAGACAAAGTAGAGTATATGTTTAAGAGAAATCAGTTTGCATGGTAAAGGGCTAGACATGTCCAACATGGAAATTCTAGATATTTTAGGATAGTTGTCACAATTTCATTCAAGTATTTGATAATGTTTAATAATTTATTTTGTAACTACCTCAACTGGCCAGCACTGGAAATGATTCCATAGCAGGATTTGAGTTGTTTCTATTGCCACAGCATGGCTTTCATCATGACAGGGTCAGGACAGCTTCTAATAATACTTCATAATTTATTCTAAAAATTAATTGTTAACTTAAAAAAGTGCTTTTGCCCATTGTGTGGTTAGGATACTATATAGGACATTCAAAAGAGAGGTTACACACAAGAGTGCCACCAATACAGTGCTTGCTCTGTAAATGTAAAAGGGTGATATCATATATAGAAAAGAGAATCAGGAATATTTTACTAGAGAAGAAGGCCTTTAAGATAGTACTTGCAATGTTTGTCTATGGTAAGTAGCAATATGGGGTAAATTCTCTATATTAGATTAATAATGCACACAAAATCAGAGAGGAGAAAAATGTAGTAAACTGTTAGAGAAGAGTAAGTCACTTGATTGGTTAGTTCAGGGAGACATGAAAGGAAAGAGACCTAGAAGTGAGGAATTTGATAATGGTGTGAAAGTTATTACATTTTATTATTTTATTTAATTTTTTTTTAACAAAGAATGGAATGAGAGTGGTGGAAGAGAAAGCAAGTTGGACACGTTATTAAACAATGTTCTTTTTTTTTTTTTGAGACGGAGTCTTGCTCTGTCGCCAGGCTGGAGTGCAGTGGCGCAATCTCGGCTCACTGCAACCTCCGCCTCCTGGGTTCAAGCAATTCTTCTGCCTCAGCCTCCTGAGTAGCTGGGACCACAGGCATGTGCCACCATGCCTGGCTAATTTTTTTGTATTTTTAGTAGAGACGGGGTTTCGCCATGTTGGCCAGGATGGGTCTCGATCTCTTGACCTTGTGATCCACCCGCCTTGGGCTCTCAAAGTGCTGAGATTACAGGCGTGAGCCACCGCGCCCGGCAAAATGTTCTATTTTTATTGGTGATTGAGACCTTACTGATTCCTAAGATCTGGCCAAAGGCTCAAAGTTCGTGCACTAACAAGGTCAGAGAAAAATGGGGGAGTGAGAAAGAAAAAGAGTGAATGATGCATGGGAATATATAACACAGTTGTTTGATTTTTTATTTGACATCTGCAACACTCAGGTTACAGATAGAAGATGCTCAGCTATAATGAGCTAATTAAGTTTAAATGCTGGGCTCCTGCAAAATCAGAATGGTAAGTGAAAGTCCAGTTATCTCATGATAAATATCTAGAAAAGGGACCCAGCATGGTGGCTCATGCCTGTAATATCAGCACTTTGGAAGGTCAAGTCAGGTAGATTGCTTGAACCCAGGAGTTCAAGACCAACTTGGGTGACATGGCATAACCCCATCTGTACAAAAAATAGCCAGGCATGATGATTCATGCCTGTAGTCCCAGGTACTAGTGTAGCTGATGTTGGAGGATTACTTGAGCTCAGAAGGTCAAGGCTGTAGTGAGACATGATCAACCCACTGCACTCCAGACGGGGTGACAGAGCAAAACAGGGTCTTTAAAACTAATAATTAAAAAATAATAAAAGAAAAATAAATAGAAATATTTGAAGAAAATACTTAGGAAAGTTCCAAGATGTGAAATTCTAGCCATATGAGTGTGACTATATTTTCTGGTCTAATTCCTAGGGGAATGTCTTCCACTCTTCCACCATTTTTTTCCATGTGGGTGAATGTATGTTATATATGCTAGCTACATGTTTTTGATACTTATAAGCAGATGTAAGTATCAGTGTGTGTTAAGGTAAAACATTACTGAAAAAAATTTAATGTGGAAGCAACAATTCTGTACTCTCTGTATGTTTATGAAAGTGTTCATTAGTTTGTTGCCAGAGTCTGTTTGACACTCAACCTCCTGTCCTTGTAGTCTTCCTGAAGGTAACACTTGGAAACAACTATTTGGCTTCTCAATGCTACCTGCTAGGCTGGATTGTCTGAGACCTTGTTTCTCAGCAGGTCCCAAGTAGTTATGTTGTTTGAAGCTGTGCTTCAGTGAATCCTTAAAATATTTCTTGTGCCCTTTCTACTTTCCAAACAATAGCTAGAAGCATTTTTTTCTTAGTGGTAAGCCAAGATCAAATATTATAGAAACCTTGCCTTTGGAGAAATTCCTAAAAATTTAAAACCTTTACTTTAGCATCTATACTTTGTTTTAATTTGTCAGTAGATATGTATCCTCAGTATTGTATTTATGTTAGAGCTAATGCTCAACCAGGTATTTTTAAAAATAAACATTTTTTAAAGGAGCAAATTCAGAGAAATTCACTAAAAGTGAACCAAAATTAAATGAAAAAAAGAATAATGAGGATTATTGAAAATGCTCCTTTTGAAAATAACCTTTCAAAAGATTTCTGAGTCTATGACATGTATATTGTATCAGTAGGCTATTGCCACATTCAACTGTTTACTTTTTAAGCTGGTGGGCTTAACCTGCCTACACCTTCAGGGTATCGGATTCCATACACAGAGGAAGAAATGAAACAAAATAATTTCTGCTGCAAATCTGCAGCTTTATAGGACAGAGCTAAGGCCTAATTAAGAGAATGGCTCAGAGGAGCCAGACTACAGTTTGGTCAAGGTGAGAATCTTCATTATCATAGTTGGAAAAAAATTTACAGAAAGTTTACAAAAAATTCTGTAAGCTATTTAAGTTGTTTTATTCTGAGGCAAATATGAATGGCCACGGTCCATGACACAGCACCAGATCTTGAGAACATGTGTCTGAGGTGGTCAGGCTATAGCTTGGCTTGTAGATATTAGGAATACGTAAGACATCAATTAATACATGTAAGATATGCATTGATTCAGTCCAGAAAGGTGGGGCAACTCAAAATGTGTGTTTGTAGAGGGGAGTGTTCCCAGGGCATAGGTGAATTGAAAGACTTTCTGACTGGCAATGGGTTGAAAGAGTCTCTAAAGACCTGGAAAAAATAGAAGGGGGTATCTGGGTTAAGATAAGGGGTTATGGAGACCAAGATTTTCATTATGCCAATGAAGCCTGCAACCAGCAAGATTCAGAGAGAATAGACTGTAAATGTTTTTTTTTTATCAGAGTTAAAAAGATGCCAAACTCATAGTTAAGTCACTCCTGGATTAGGAGAAAGACCTGTAAAGAAAAGGGGTTCTCTACAGAATGTAGATTTTCTCCACAAAAGATAGCTTGTTAGGCTATTTCAAAATATATCAAACAACTACATTTGGGGGCAAAATGCCTCTAATTCTTTCAGGGCCTGGTGCCATGCTGGTATCTTACTCCTGCTGTTAATCAAAATAGAAATCAGTTGTGTCTCAAAGACCTGGTGAGGATCCTCTTCCTGTTACCACAGAGAAGGTTCTGATGGTGGTGTCTAGGAAAGGCTAAAACAGTCTGTGCTGCTTTCTGTAAGTCTGTGCACATTCCTCTGAACTGGAAAAGAAGAAATCACTACAGCTAAGCTCAGGTTCAGTGTGGTTCCTTGGTCTCCCGGAACAATGGATATGTGAGGCATCTAGTGAATGAACCAGAAAGCAGTCTCACTTAAACCGACAGATTCAGCATCATTGGGGTAAACAAGGTTTTAAGCCTTGTGGAAGAGTTTAGATACTGGCTTACAGAGAGATGTCATGTGCCTTCAGACAGCCTTGTGGTTAGAATGAGTAGATGCTGCATACCAGAGGGCAGTTTGCCTAACTGCACATGAAAGCAGGAACTTGAAGCCACCTCCACTGATATCAGCAGTACAAGGAGGTCAGATGATCAAAGATTAACCCAAAGGATTGTCCACTTCTGTGAGAAGTTTACAGTGAGAATAATGAAGGGTCATGCCTCTCTTTTTAGTACATAACGCCATACAACTGAATCTATTCCAGAGCAAAGAAACGAACCGGCAAAACCTATACATGACAGAGTTTAACTGTGCATTTATACAAAAATCACCAGTTTATCATAATTTACTTTTGTCATGATAGAATTCTGTCTTCATTAAGCTCAAGAGATTAATGAAATTTAGTGATAGAACATTTAAATGAGTTGAATTGTCGTTAACCTTGGTCTGTGTTTAGATATGCTTACTTATAATCACCAGTCAATAGTGTCTTCACCCTTTTTGTCCCAACCACTCAGCTGATGTGATTGACCACATCTGCAGGGAAGTTTGCTCCACTTGATGATGGAGTGCCCAAAGCTGCTTGGTTAAATCACTTTGAACTAATAATATGTTCTCACAATGTAATGTATTCTCCCTGTGCTGTGACTTCCTGGTTCTGGATTTTTACTTAACAGGGTCATATTAGCAGACGTTGTGTTTAATCTTTAGAGATATTGTGCATTATTATAACTGACAGTAGTGTACCCACGTATTATTACATAAGGAACAGAAAATGTGAATAAACGTTTATTGAGTTATTTCTATCTTAGAAGTCCTTATTATAAACTTTTCACCTACTATGAAAGGCAAGTACTTTTATCTTGTTTTACCAATGAAGAAGCTAACTCAGCAACATTAGTGTTGCTAATTTATGAAGTAGAGTTAATTTCAAACCTATATTTTCATAATCATGCTAGGCATTATTTACATTACAGAGTAACTTCATAAGTGGCTAGGGACCAACCTTGATCCATATTCTTCTCAGGTAAAATCTATCCTTGTTTCTCTTATGCAATATTAAAATCAAACATGGAGCAGATTCCTGGGTCCCAAATCAGGCCTATTGAATCAGATTCGGTGGCCAGAAGGCTTGTGGATCTGCATTTTATTCACACATAAGGGAATTAGTTGTAGGTAAGTTTTTAACATTACATGCTGTTCTTTAACAGATAATTTGAGATGAAAAATAGATGAGAGAAATTAAAATTTATGAAGCTTTTATATTTTCCAAAAGAAGATCCTATTTATTTTTAAAATGATTACTAAAATGTTATTTCAGCCACTACAGAATTCACTATCGAGAACTAATATTTTAAGGTTGAAACAAACAAAACCATTACCAGAAAATCTTGAAGGAGACTGCAAACTAAAATTTTTGCCATTACTCCAGCTCTTTTTGGTGTTACAGTACTTTGAGATGTATTACACCATTACTATTTAATCAGCTTTTAGAACTTTTGCAAGCCTAGTGTGGAATGATTAAAGGTGGTTTTTATCTGAGAAAAAAAATGCACCTTTAGCAAATGTGATATATTCACATAAGAATTCATTAAACTTTTTTCATTATCTCAGCTGTAGAAACTTACCCATGTTCTTGATCAATAAATCTGTTATTTAAAATTTAAATTAATGATCATCTTTTGACTTTTCTCTACAAAATATCATTCTGATAAATAATTAGTAACTCATATCTCCCTCTCCGGCATCACTCGTTATTTGACTCTGCTATTAGCAAATCCCGCATATAATTATTTTTATACCTACTTACTCCCAATGGATTATCCTAAGCTATATTTTATATTAAGAATATTTCTTATGGAGAAATAGAAGTGGATAACTAACATATATTTATAGATTAATTCTCTGAAATTTGATTATGTGAAAATACTTCTGCCTTTATTGTAACTTGATGACTATAACTATTCATATATAATCAGAAAGGTTAGTATAATAGAGGTAGTAAGTCATATACAAATGATGCTATTTATTTATTAATATCTCCTCTCTTTATCAAAATTATATGAGATAGCTATAAATAATTTCAATAGCAGTCAGTAGAAGAAAAGTGCTGTTACTTTGATTTAAGTAAAAAAGGCAGCCTCATGAAAAGTATAGTTTCGACTTGACGAGTGCAGAAGGGTCTAAAGATTGTTTTATAGAAAAAAATACTGTATGACAAAAGCACTCAAGTGAACAGTTACAAATGAGCAATCATTGGTTATTTATCTACCTGAAACACAGTGGCAAAACAAAAAGTAAGAAATTATACAGGAAATACAGGTTGAAGTCAGAATAACTGTCTAAGGAACTTGTATTTGATACTTCAGATCAACATTACCACTAATCGAGCACCTACGGAGTCTGCCTTTGTGATAAGCACATTCTGTGTATGAAATAATGTCCTCAAATATCAGAGGTCATCTGCCTATTAATCCAGGACTTTACCATTAATCCTTTTTTTTCCTCTCAGAGTAAATGGAGAGTAAGAATATTTTTGAAAATAATTATACATCTATTTCTCATTGTGAATCATTGAAACATTCTAATTTTATTGTATAATCAAAATTATTCAATAAACATGTTTGCTATATATAAAAAATGATTTGAGATATAGGTATACATATGTGTGTGTGTGTGCTGTGTGTGTGTGTAAAATACATACACACGTTATATACCTATTTGATATGGTTTCGTTCTGTGTACCTACCCAAATCTCACCTTGAATTGTAATAATCCCCACAAATCAAGGGCAGGGCCAGATGGAGATAATTGACTCATGGGACAGTTTCCCCCATTCTGTTCTCATGATAGTGAATAAATCTCATGAGATCTGATGTTTTATAAATGGGAGTTCTCCTGCACAAGCTCTCTTGCCTGCTGCTGTGTAAGATGTGACTTTGCTCTTCATTCACCTCTCATCATGATTGTGAGGCCTCTCCAACCATGTGGAGCTGTGATTCAATGAAACTTCTTTCCTTTATAAATTATAAGTCTCAGGTATGTCTTTATTAGAAGCATGAGAACAGACTAATACACTATTATATATGTTTACATAACTAGTGTGTGTGTGTGTGTGTGTGTGTTATAAGATCAACTTACTATAGTCAAAATTATAGTACTGAACAAATCTTAAGGGTCCCGAAAGAAAAACCGGCATATAAAAAATTAAACAGCTAGTTAGTCTTAGTACTGAGATTAGTTCTGAGATCTTTTGACACCTAATTCTAGGATTTTTTTTCTCTATTATTCTTTAGAGCATGCTCATTAATACTGCTAATTTAGAATTGTTGGAGGAAGTTCTATTTGCATTTTTAAAAGGCTGTTCTTTATTGTTGATGTAATTTATTATCATGAAGAATAACTCTAACCAGGTTAATGAAGTCTGCAATGTAGATTTAATTGCCAAAAGTAAATGTTATAAGTGCTAAATTAATGACTTACTTGAAAATACATCTTTCAAAGGTCTTTGATATCAACTAAATAAGTGTTACTTAATGTTGTTTTTATTGCTAATTATTAATAAACTGAAAAAGTTTTCATGGCTTTAGCTAATATTATCAATATTTGCAAATTTAATCAGCCACCCAAAAAGTTTTTATTCTTTAGATACACTGGAAAAAACATTTTTCTACTATGAAGCTGAACAAATATTTCTATCTAGGGAAATGTTACTCTTCCAACCATCACATTCCATGACATGAATTTATGATATCTGTAGCAGCTTAGAAATCTTCTTAATTATAGTTATACAGTATTCTTGAGAATAATAAAGCAATGTAATAAGCATTCACTCATGACACAGTTTGAAGATACGTTGTGTTCTCAAAAGTCAACCTGAAGTAGATAAAAGTTTTGATTTAAGTAAAATCTGTCAAACCAGTTGGCATCCTTCTCAGAAGAGTACATATTTTACATTTTAAAACATGTGGGTAATAGTATACCTATCTCATGGAATGCCTAGATTAGTTATAGCAGTAAATACAAATATGTAATAGAATATCACCATATTCCTAGGAAAAGATGAATTGTTCTGTATCATGACAACTCTGAGATTAGTTTTATTAACATGCTTAATCAGTAAGTAGAAGTTTCATTTTTATGATAAGTTGCCACTGAAGTGACTTTTAATGCATTTTAATCAATAAGTAACAATAACTCACCTCGATGAACATGCTTTTGCATTCCAGCCAATCAATGAGGCCTCCTCGCTTCTAAAAGTCAAGCAATTAAAAACCAACTATCTTATGAATGCCAGCCACTCAACAGCAGTCTCACTCTATACAGATGATGTCAAATCACTCACCTGTAAATTTCCACCAATCCTTGGATGCACTGCTTTTAAAAAATTCTACAGAAAATTAACACTGCTCTATTTGGAGAGACTGTGCTTGACCAGCAAAACTCTTCCTAAATGATTACATAGTACATTAAAGTTTATGTTGTTATCTGAGATATCAAATAGGATTTCACCCTTTGACAGTTTTAAGGTTGTACCAAGATCATTTTGAAGACCTTTGCTTGGCAGCTTTATAGAGAACCCTTGGATCAACAGGCATACACACTGGGCTCTTTTTGCCCAAATTTTATTTTCCTTCAAGGTTTGTTTGTTTAAAAGTCAGTCTTAACAACAATTTGAGTTATGTCTTGCAATTTTAGAATTCTTAGACCAATGTGTCTTACTATAATGTCTTTAGACCTAGAATTTTATATACAGTAATTAGATCTTTTTACCTAAGATTTCACATGTTCCTCTTTTCTGCTGTATATCACTGCTTGTAAAATTATCTGGTTAAAATTCAAATGTGTTAAATTTTTAGTTTTTGAAGCTCTCTGTGGCTTAGTTCCTCTATATGTGACATGAGGATAATATTCTCTACTTCACAAGTGTGTTGCAAAACTTAAGTGAGATACACAAGAAACCACTTAAATTATTACTTAGTAATAACTTTTTATGGAATTTGGGTGATAGTCTGATTTTATATAGCAATAAATTTTAGCCACATGTGCCTCTAAAATGTTACTATATTGCTGTACTGTCCTCCATCTATAACTCTAGGCAAGGTTAAGGAAGACTACACTTCTTTCATTTTTAGGTTTTAGGTAACATGCTTACACATAAAAAACATTGGACATTTTAAACTTTCTCATTCTTATTTTTTTAATTTTATTTCCCTTTTTATATTACTTTCTCAGACAACTACATAATATATTGAGAATTAGAAGAGATATATATATATGTATATGTATATTATTTTTATTCTCCTGTTTAGCCATCATATAATTCAACAATAAAAATACCCTTCAAAAGTAAAAACAATGGGATTAGAGGAATGAGCCACCATGTCTGGACTTTGTTTTTACATTTGAAAGGTATTTTTATTGTTGAATTCTATGATTGCTAAACAGGAGAATAAAAATAAATTAGTTTAATATAAGTCAAATTCACTTGAAGTCAAATTTACCTTGAAGTGTATCTTAGTTTGTAACAATTTCTTACAAATATTTATTTGAGTATTTTTGCCTATAAAGCACAAAGGAATGAGCCTATAAAAATTTGGGGCACATTACTACATTTGAAGACTGAAGTTTTGCAATATCTTTAAGCAAAACACTCAAGCATAGTAAAAAAAAATTAAAAAACTCCAAAGATATTTCATTTTCAGAAGATGAGAATTGTTATTATAGATTTTCAAATATTTATATCAGCACTAGAAATGCTGGATTCGTGCATGTTTCAACAGGAAAGAATCATTATAGAAAAAAACATATTTTACTGTGTTGTGTTACCATACTATTATATAATACTTAAACCAAACACTGCATGTTCTCACTCATAAGTGGATGTTGAACAATGAGAATACATGGACACAAGGAGGGGAACATCACACACTGGTGTCTGTTGCTGGGTAGGGGGCTAGGGGAAGCATAGCAGGGGCTGGGGAGTTTGGGGAGGGATAACATTAGGATAAATACCTAATGTAGGTGAAGGGTGGAGGTAGCAAACCACCGTGGCGTGTGTATACCTATGTAACAATCCTGCAAGATCTGCATATGTACCCCAGAACTTAAAATATAATGAAAAAAAAATGAAAATTATATAATATGGAAAAAAAGTTATGCAAATTGCACATAATTTGATCTAGTATGATTTTTAAGGTAAAATTTTACCCAGTCATTTTCCAAAGTAGCAAGTAGATGGCATTATATTATTATTTTTAATATATATACCAAATAATATATAATTCAAGAAAATAATAGTTCTACAAAATGTTTTACTTTCAAACTCATAAGCATACTAAATCTACTGTTCTTATTCAATAATCTATTCACTTGTGTCCACCTGAATCTAAAGGTATTGCAATTTTAGTGATTGTCGTGAAATAATTGCTTTGTTAAGTAAAACTAATTACTTAAAGAAAACTGCTTAGCATGTCAAGTCAGCTCCTCAACATGAGATCAAGTTCTCTTTATTTTATGACACTTAAGACTGTTAAAAGACTTCCAGTTTATAATGAAATACTAATCTATACTACAATGTTTTCCTCCCACCCTACACCAAGATAAATGAACAAAACAATTAAAACAAGAAAGGCAAATCATGGCAGTTCTTACTTCAAAGAAAGAATACTCTTCAAACCATAACCACTTTATTTAAAAATAATTCACAATGGAAAAAGACAATAAAAGATTGTAGGAATCCATGTGTAGCTCTTACCCAGATATAGACAGGAAAAGAAGCAACAAGTATGTAAATCTCATTAATATTTACATGTTTTTAGTGCTCCATATATTATACATGCCCTCCCAAAAAAAGTTGCAGGATCTTCTGGAGTATAGTCACCAGAGAAGGGGCAATATGCCAGGGTTTTGTATTTTTATTAATATTAGAAGAAGTCTTAAGGTACCAAAAATATTCTGTCATGATTACCAAGGAACATTTTCAACAATCACAAAATCTTAATAAAAATACAAATAAGGCAATTAAAAAAAAAACCCAGACATACGTTTCACTGAGCTTGCTGATGACTAATAGCCTAATGAGGAGAGCCATTTATTAGATATTCAAATTTAAGTTCTCATACTTTGCTAAAAACTTGTACCATTCAACATTTGAAAGTTATGCCTCTTTTTTACTTCCTATTTCTACAAGAAAAGTTAGTGGCAAAAGTTGTAAAGATTTGGGTAAATTGTAGAGAATAATTTTTGTTGTTTGTTTTTCTTTCAAGCACAAAGTATCCAAGGCGTAACCTAATTTAGGAAAACAATCCAAATTCTAATGGTATAAGGTATCAAAATGCTAACAAAATTTATATATGTGTGTGTATGTGTATCTGAATCTATATATTTATATCTATATAGATATTCTCTGTATATATCTCCATATGATTAGATATATTATCTGTATAAATGGATATTATTTTATAGAACTCAGAGGAAAAAATCCAAATACTTTAAAGCAAATAGACATAATATATATCAAAGGAACAGAACACTAAAAATGATGATGAAAAAGTTTAAAGTTAGGGTAGAATACATTTCCTTGGGTGAAGTAAAACATTTAATTTCTAAGGCTGAAGTTTAATTTTTATTCCTTAAAAATTTTAAATCTAATAATCAAGTTGTTAAATATTCTGGTAAAGTTTTTAAAATTCAAAAAAGACAATTTTTCATTCAAACATGAAAAATCAATTGCCCATGATAAGCATGTGTTGTATCTATGGGAACGCATCACTCATCCTCTGGTCAGATGTTATGCCATCTAGACATGATAAGTGTGTGTTGTATCTGTATGAATGTGTTCAAAGAATGTCTAGATGGTATAACATCTGACCAGAGGATGAAAATGTGGGAAAGACCTCATGATTATGGAATTCACTGGCCGTAACATGTATTACATTATCCAGATGCAGCTGGCCACAAAAGCCTGCAAAACTTTTCAAAAGACACATTTGAGGCAGAAGCTTGGAAGCAACACTCCAGAAGGATAAGGGGAAAGAGCTGTCCTTCAGGATGTAATATATATATTGAGTAATAAGCCCTGATGTAATGTTGTGTACACAAAAAAAAGAAATGGTTTTGTCCCCCCAAAAAGAAATGTATGGGTCCAGGAGTCAAATGACAGAAGCAGCAGTAGGCCAAATTTCTATCATTCCCATGATCTTCAGAAGCATTCTGTGCCTTCCATTCTCAAAGTTTTGGATTCTGCAGGGTTAGAGGTTCTATTAGCATAAGAAGATGATTTTGGTCAGGTGTGGTTGCTCACGCCTGTAATCTGAGCACTTGGGAAGGCCAAGGCAGGCAGATCACAAGGTCAGGAGGTCAGGAGATCGAGACCATCCTGGCTAACATGATGAAATCCTGTCTCTACTAAAAATACAAAAAAAAAAAAAAAAATTAGCCAGGTGTGGTGGCATGCGCCTGTAGTCCAGCTACTCAGGAGGCTGAGGCAGAAGAATCACTTGGATCTGGGAGGCAGAGGGTGCAGTGAGCCAAGATCACTCCACCACACTCCAACCTGGGTGACAGAGCAAGACTCTGTCTCAAAAACAAAACAAAACAAAAAAGAAGATGCTTTCGCGTCAGGGTCCTGTTTAACTACATGCTGCTGGTAGGTGCCTTCTTTGAAGTCCTTCGTGTAACCAGGGACCGGGGACCTGCTAGAGAAAAAAAGAGTCACCACACATACAGAGGTAATGGATACTGATAACAAAAAGGAGGAAAAGTTAACTGTTACTAAAGTAGGACAGGGAGAGAGAAATTTGGAACAAAGGTCATCTGCTTGGGTGTTTCCTAGTATCACCTTAAGTAAGTGTTAATTCACAATGTAGCAATCTGAGTCTGAGGGATAATTATAAAAAATTCAGACCCCCTCAGGAATGAAGATTTGATTCACAAAACCAGATGAACCACCAAGATCTGCCCAGATTGTAATTGAGGGTATGGAAGTTTAAAACCCACATTTTGGGAGGAAGATGATCAGTGCTAGTGTGGCACCAAAATCAAATACAGCAGTTGAAACTATAGTTCACTGCACATACTTCTCTTGTCTTAGGTGTGCTCAGGAAGAGAAGTCCAATGTGGAAGCTGCTCCTTAACGTCGGTTGGAGAAGGATAGGCTGGGGTTATCATGAAAATGTGTCTCTGAGCTTATGTTTCAGGAGCCATAATGGACAGGTAGTCTCAGATTCTGCACTCAGAATCTACATCATAATAGCTCAGAAGACTTGCTTTTCATGGAGTGCTTCCCAATGATGATTGGGTATGGCAGGGATAGGAAAACAGTCTCATTCCTTTTAGGCTGTGGAATTCTAGAGATAAAATTGGCTTGAGAATGTCCCATACATAGGTCTGCCCACAACTTTCTTTTAACTCCCTTTTTGTCTGAAATTCTTCCTACTTAACCTCCTTCCCTTTCTCCTTCATAAAATGCACACATTTACGCTGCATTCTCTAGCTCCCTTCACCCTGCCTACCTGTCTCTATAAATCACTTGCATATCTAATAGAATCTAGGTTTCTGCTTCTTAAAGACCCTAACCTAAAATAACATCCGGTAACTTCAGCAATATTTTAATTCTCAGAGATGGTGAAATAATACCTGCAAAGTTTTTATTTTTAAATCATATAAGTAGTGATTCAATTATTTATCTCTATGTAAATAACATATATACACACATATAATTTATATATATTATATGAATATATAATTTATATAAAATTAAATTGTATAAAATATACATGTGTATATAAATTCATGTAATTTTTATATAAATATATAATTTAAATATTTATAAACTATATATTATAAATATACTTATAAATTATATATCTATGTAAATTACTGATAATATAAATACATATATATATATATACACACACACACACACATAAATTCTCTGAAATAAATGAATGAAAAAAAAATATTCAGGGAAGAGAAATAACCAACATTTACTCAGAGAATAATTCACTAAAATAAATCATTGAATGAGAAAATTAGAAGTTCCATAAGACCCAGAGATCTGTGGCCTACAAGACACAAACCTCATCTATAAAGATACAAAGACTGGAAATAAAGGACTGGAAAAGATTTTCTATATAAATGGAAACTAAAAAAGAGTAGGAGAAGCTATATTTATAACAAGCAAAATATATTTCAGGCCAAAACTGTAAAATGAGACAAAGAATGTCATTATATAATTAAAAATGGGTGAACATAGCAAGAGCACCTAACAATTGTAAAAATATATGGACTCAACACTGGAGCACCAATATATAAAGCAAATATTGTTTAAATAAAAGATAGAGACAGACCACAATACAATGAATGCTAGAGATTTCAAAACACTACTCTCAGCTTTGGAACGGTCATCTAGACTGTAAACCAGCAGAGAAACATCAGACTTAAACTATGCTATAGCCTAAATGAACCTAATAGATATTCATGAAGCATTTCATCCAATAGCTACAGAATGCACATGCTTCTCCTCAGCACGTGGATCACTCTCAAGGGTAGACCATATATCAGGCTGCTAAGTAAGTCTTTAAACTTACACATATAATAAAATTTTACTAAGTATCTCTTCTGTGCACAATGAATAAAACTAAAAATCACTAACAAGATAAATTTTGTAAACCTTATAAACATATAGAAATTAAACAATTTGCTCCTCAATAACCAGTGAGTCAATTAAGACATTATGAAAAAACTAAAAAAAATTATTGAAGCAGATGATAATGAAAGTACAACATACCAAAACCTATTGGACACAGTGAAAGCAGTACTAAAAGAAAAGTTTATAGCTATCCATGTCTATTTTTAAAAAGTAGAAAAACTTTAGATGAACAACCTACCAATGTATTTTAAAGAAGTGAAAAAGCAAAAGCAAATCAAACACAAAATTAGTAAAAAATAAATAACAAAGACCAGAGCAGAAAGAAAATTGAAATGAAGAAAACAATACAAAAGTTTGATGAAATATAAAGTTGGTTTTTTGAAAAGATAAACAAAATTGACAAAACTTTAGCCAGAGTAACTAAGAAAAAGAGAGAAAACCCAAGTAAATAAGTCAGAGATGAAAAAGATTACCACTGATACTGTAGAACTTCAAAGGATCATTAGGTTCTACTATGTGTCAATGAATTAGAAAATCTAAAAGAAATGGGTACATACCTAGACACAGAAAACCTATCAGGATTCACTCATGAAGAAATCCAAAAAACTTAATAGACCAGTAACAGATAATGAAATCAAAGCCATAGTATAAAGCTCTCTCATTAAAGAAAAGTCTGTGACCCAATGACTTCACTGCTGTATTTTACCAAACATTTAAACAACAACAACAACAACTAATACCACTTCTACTCAAATTATTCTAAAAAATAGAGAAGGAGAGAATAGTTCCAAACTCACTCAAGGCCAGTATTAACTTGATTCCAAAACCAGGAAAAGACACATCAAAAAAAAAAAAGGAAACTACAAGCTGGTATCCCTGATCAACATTGATGGCAAAATCCTCAACAGAATACTAGCCAACCAAATTCAACAGGACATCCAAAAGATTATTCATCATGACCAAGTGGGATTCATTCCAGGTATACAAGTATGATTCAGCATATACAAATCAATGTGATACATTATATCAACAGAATGAAGAACAAAACCATATAATTATTTCAATTGATGGTGAAAAAGCATTTTATAACATTCAATGTTGTTTGTAATAAAACCCCTCAAAAATTGGGTATAGAAGCAACATTTCTTAAAACAATTTCAGCTGTGTATGACAGTCCCACAGCTACTATTACACAAAATGTGGAAAGCACTGGAAACCTTTTCTCTAAGATCTAGTACATGACAAGGATTCTCACTTGCACCACTGTTTTAACATAATACTAGAGTCCTAGCTAAAGCAGGTAGACAAGAGAAAGAAATAAGTGTATCCAAAGTGGAAAGGGAGAAGTCAAATTACCTTTATTGCAGGTAATATAATTTTTTTTTTGAGACAAGAGTTTCACTCTGTTGCCCAGACTGGAGTGCAGTGCCATGATCTCAGCTCACTGCAGCCTTCATCTCCCAGGTTCAAGCTATTCTCCTGCCTCAGCCCCACAGTAGCTGGGACTACAAGTGTATACCACCACGCCTGGCTGATTTCAGTATTTAAAATAGAGACAGTGTTTCACCGTGTTGGCCAAGTGGTTCTTAAACTCCTGACTTCAAGTAATCTGCCTGCCTCAGCCTCTCAAAGTGCAGGTATTACAGGTATGAGCCACTGCACATGACCTGAAAATATGATCTTATATTTGGTAAATGCTACAAACACCACCAAAAAACTATTAGAACCATTCAATTAACTCATAGGATAGAAAATTAGTACACAAAAATTAGTAGCAATTTTATATGCCAACAGCAAGCAAACTGAAAAAGAAAATAATCCCATTTATAAGAGCTACAAATAAAAATAAAATACTTAGCAATTACCTTAACCAAAGAAGTAGAGTTCTACAATGATGACTATGAAACACTGACTGAGGAAAGAAATTGAAGAGAGCAAAAAAGGGAAAAATATTTCATGTTTAGGTATTGAAAAAATCAATATCATTAAAATGTCTATACTATCCAAAGCAATCTGCAGAAAAGAATGTAATCCCTATCAGTATACCAGTTTTGTTATTCACAGAAATTTTAAATAAAATCTACATTTAAATGGAACCACACAAGACTCAGAAAAAACAAAACTACCCTGAGCAAAAAGAAAAAATGAGAGGAATCATATAACCGGACTTCAAATTACACCAAATAGCTATAGTAACCAAAACAGCATGGTACTTGCATAAAAACAGACAAATAAAACCAATGAATCATTATAGAACAACCGGAAACAAGTCTATATATCTACAATAATTCCACTCTCAACAAAGTTGTCAAGAATAAACATTGAGGAAAAATCAGTCTCCTCAATAAATGTTTTTGGGAAAATTGGATATCCATATGCAGAATAAATCTAGACCTCCATGTGTGCATACACAAAATTCAAATCAATATTGATCAAAGTCTTAAATCTAACACCTCAAACTATGAAACTTCTGAAAGAAAACATTGGGGAAACTCTCCAAGACATTGGTCTGGGCAAAGATTTCTTGAATAATACTCAACAAGCACAGTAGTATTGCAAAGCAAAAATGAAGAAATGGGATCACATCAAATTAAAAACAAAAGCAAAAACTTCTGCACAGCAAAGGAAACAATCAATAAAGTGAACAGACAACACATAGAATGAGAGAAAACACTTACAACCTCTCCAACTGACCAACAACCAGAACATATAAGTAGCTCAAACAACTCAGTAAGAAAAAGAATCTAATAATTTGATTAAAAAGTAGGCAAAAGATCTGAATAGACACCTCTCAAAACTACACTTACAGATGGCAAACAATTGTATGAAAAGGTGCTCAGCATCACTTATCAGCAGATAAATGCAAATCAAATTTAAAAAAATAATGTGATCATCTCTCCCCAATTAAAATGGTTTTGACCCAAAATACAGATAATAACAAATGTTGGTGAGGACGTGATGAAAAAGAGGATCTGTTGGTGGGAATGTATAGTAATACAGCTGCTATAGAGAACATTTTGGAGCTCTCTCAAAAACTAAAAATTGAGCTACCATCTAATCTAACAATCCCACTGTTAGATAGATGCCCTAAATGAAGATAATCAGTATGTTGAAGAGATATCTACACTCAATATGTTTGCTGCAGCGCTGTTCACAATTGCCAATATTTAAAAACAACCCGTGTGTCCATCAGTAGATAAATGGATAAAGAAAATCCTGCTCCCTACACAATTGAGTACTATTTGGCTCTAAGAAAGAACAAGATCTTGTCACTTGCAACAACATGGATGGAACTGGAGATTATTATTTTAAGTAAAATAAGCAAGACAGAGAAAGACAAAATTCACATGTTCTTACTTATTTGTGGGAGCTAAATATTAAAATAATTGAATTTATGAATATACAGATACCCATTAACCATTCACACTTTTCCCCTAATCTCCCACTACCCTTCTCAGTCTTTGAGTACAAAAAAAAATAGCAAGAATGAGTAAGATCTATTGCTTGATAGCACAACAATGTGCCTGTAGTAAATGCTAATTTAATTGCATATTTTAAAATAACTGAAATAATAGAATTGGATTGTTTGTAATACAAACTATAAATGCTTGAGGTGATGGGTACCTCAAACATTTGTGATTATTGCACATTGTATTCTGGTATCAAAGTATCTTTTCTTTTTTTTTCGTCTCTGTCACGTGGGCTGGAGTACAATATTACAATCTCGGCTCACTGCAACCTCCACCTCCTGAATTCAAGGGGTCCTCCTGTGTCAGCCTCCAGAGTAGCTGGGACTACAGGTGTGCACCACCAGCCCAGCTAATTTTTGTATTTTTAGTAGGGACAAGGTTTCACTATGTTGGTTAGGCTGGTCTCAAACTCCTGACCTCAAGTAATCCGCCTGCCTCCAACTCCCAAGGTTCTGGGATTGCAGGCATGAACCACTGACCCTTGCCAGGTATCAAAATATCTTACATACTCCAAGAATATACACACCTACTATGTATCCACAGAAAATAAAAATTATAAAAAAAGAGCTAAATATTAAAAAAACAAGAGTAATTATGGTTATAATACTATATAACATATATGTATTTCCAACATATATTACAAAGCTACTGTAAAAATAACATACATAAAAATTATGCCTAGAAAATTCACGTTTTCATAGTGTCAC
Source organism: Plecturocebus donacophilus (assembly GCA_004027715.1). Lineage (NCBI taxonomy): Eukaryota > Metazoa > Chordata > Mammalia > Primates > Pitheciidae > Plecturocebus > Plecturocebus donacophilus. The sequence goes on along the minus strand of PVKP010001599.1, from coordinate 61,422 downwards.
TAAATGTTTAAAATTGCTACAGAAATTTTCAAGAGTGTTTTAATAACGTTAGAGAATGACCCTAAAAATATAAGCTGGAGACTGAAAATCATTAATGTCTTCAGTAATGTAATGATGATAATGATAATTTTGATACAATTATGATCACAGTTCTTGAAATGTATGCTTAATGATTAATATTTTATATGCCTTTGTAAATAAAGTATTGGCATATTTCTGAAATTAATACTTATAAAAACCTCAGCAAATAATTTCCAGTATTTCTCAAAGTCCAGTCAGTGAAAAAGGTTCATTTTACAATTTTTACAGTAATTGCCAGGACTAGTGAGACCTTGTCCATTGTCTTTTTCAACCTCATGAAAAACTCAGGGAGATGTACAGTATTCAGTATTTGTGATTACAACTGTGTATATAATGAAGGACATTGATTGTATTATGTAATTATTGTAAATTAAAATCTATCTTTCTAAAAACTGAGGATAATTTTTTGAGCATGCCTATAAAAAGGATATAATTTCTCACATTTATTCATGATAGAGAAGAAATTGGAATTATTTAGTATCAGGAAAGCATATGTAGACATGGGGCTTATTTTTAAAACAACAGAATTGTGATTATATTACATTTAATTCTATTTATATTTTCAATTAATAGATACATATATGAAAATGTCTAAACAAACTTTTTGCCTCTAAAATATGTTGTTTTAGTATAAAAGATAATGGACATAAAGTACATTCTTTCTACCCGAACAGCAAGAATAATTATGCAGCCTAGTAAGGAAACGGACCACTTCATCTGAGATGAATGCTTACAAACCAGCTCTTTAAATTTATTCTAAGACTAATACATAAGCCTGATATCCTAATTTCTATCTTAGTTCTGTCATTGCTGTATTCAAACAGTAAACTTACTTGAGTTTTCTTCATCATTTAAAAATTTATTTTTATTTTAAATTATTATGGATATAAAATAATTGTACATACTTTAGGGATACTTGTGATATTTTGATACAGGTATACAATCTGTAATAATAAAATCAGGGTAACTGGGGTTATCCATCACATCAAGTATTTACCATTTCTTTGTACTAAATTCACTGCAGCATTATGCGTAATGGTGGAGACATGGAATCAACCCAAATGCCTTCAGTGATAGACTGGATAAGGAAAATGTGGCAAATATACACCATGGGACACTATGCAGCCATAAAAAAGTGAGATTATGTTCCTTGAAGGGACATGGATGAAGCTGGAAGCCATCATCTTCAGCTAACTAAAGCAGGAACAGAAAATCAAACACTGAGTGGGAGTTGAACAATGAGGACATATGGACACAGGGAGAAAAACAGCACACACTGGGGCCTGTCAGGGGAGGGCAGGGGCAGAGAGAACTTTAGGAAACATAGCTAATGTATGTGGGGCTTAATACCTAGGTGATGGGTTGATAGGTGCAGCGAACCACCATGACACAAGTTTACCTGTATAACAATCCTGCACATTCTGCACATGTGCCCCAAAACATACAAGAAAATAAAATAAATTCTAAATATAATAAAAAAAATTCCAATTTATTTTTCAGTTATTTTTAAATATTCAGTAAATTATTTTAACTATAGTTACCCTATTGTGCTACTGAATACTAGATATTATTCATTCTATTGGTATTTTTGCAGTCATTAGCCATCCCCACTCTATTCTCACTTCCCACTTCCCTGCTACCTTCCCAGCCTCATTCTACTCTACTCTTTATCTCCATAAGTTCAATTTTTTCTCTCTCTTATTTTAGTTTTCAAATATGGATAAAAACATGAAATATTTTTCTTTGTGTGCTTCCCTTATTTCATTTAAAATAATGACCTCCAATCCTATCCATGTTGTGGCAAATGCCAAGGTTTCATTTATTTGGCTGCATAATATTTCTTCGTGTATATATGCCACATTTTCTTTATGCATTTTTCCTTTGAGGGACACTGGGGTTGATTTTATATCTTGGCTACTGTGAATAGTGTTGCAGTAAACATGAGAGTGCAGATGTTTCTTTGATATACCTATTTCTTTTCTTTTCTTTTGGATATATATCCAACTGACAAGGAATTAATAGCCAAAATGTATGAGGAGCTCACACAACTCCACAGAAAAAAAATATATAATATGATTTAAAAATTAGAAAAAATCTAGACATTTCTTAATAGATGTGCAGATGACCAACAGATACGTGGAAAAAATTGTTCACATCACTGATCATTAGAGAAATGCTAATCAAAAGTACAATAAAATATCATCTCACCCCAGTTAAAATGGCTTCTGTCCCCAAAGCAGGCAATAAGAAATAAAGGATATAAAGAAATAAAGGATATAAAGAAAGACAACCCTTATGCCCTGTTCGTGGGTATGTAAATTCACACATTTTTGTTTACACTTTACTATGAAGTACAGTATGGAGATTCCTGAAAAAACTAAAAGAACTACCATATGATCTAGCAATCCCACTGCTGAGTATATATCCTGAGTTTTTAAAATCATTCTGATGAGAAATAATGTGCTTATGATATTTGTCATCTCATTTTAACCTTTACAGTTGCTTATTGAAATTGGTAGATCCTTATAATTTTGACCCTCTATAGTCTAAATGTTGATTTAAAATATAAAAATAGAATTTGCTAGTAAATTCATTTGAGCCTAGTAAAATAATTCCGTTTTATTTTTCAATCACTTCTCAACAAACTGAATACTCTTTGCAATATTAGGGAACTGTTAAAACTGGTCATTGTGGGAAAAGCCATCTCACAGGAAACAATGAAGGGAGAAAATCAAAGAGGATTCTTCCACAAGGATATAGACAAGGAGCTTATCTGATGTTCATTTCATTGATTAAAGTTTTGTTACACAAAGATATAATAAATTACCACTTTTCCTTTATGAAGGACCTTATAATTTCTCACATAAACGAAGACAAATGTAGATGAATATGTTGATGATGTGGGAAATGCAAGATGTACACTTTTGTATTATACAGAAATGTAATCTCTTCTGAAATTCACTTAGCTAATGAGATCTACTGTGTCTGGAATGTGGGCAAGAAGCAAATAGAAAGTGAAGAAAGGAATTATGTGATTGAAAATAGCTATCACACTGTATTATTGTAAATTCTAAACATACCCTGCAAATTGTAGGTAGCCATGTTACAGGACAACTGTGTTTTTTCAAATAGGGCTGTGTGTGTGTGTGTGTGTGTATGTGTGTGTGTGTGTGTTTATGTGTTTATAACTGTTGAGTAGTAAATCATGGCACAAAAACTGTGTTGCTACTTCTTAGAACTTCCACCAGTTTATCAAGTTGGCAGACATAACAACAAATGTTTAAAGCGCCATGCTTTTAAAAGTCTTTTATTCATTTAAAACACAGTTTCCGTAGACCAAAAAGGAAACTGTTTTAAATAAATGAATAAAATATTGTTCACTGAGTAAAAGAAATTAAGAAAACACATTGACAACAAAAGAAGCCAGAATGAAATATACATTCTTATAAACAAACAAATAAATAATTTCAGATAACCATTAAGTTCTGATAAAGAAAAAAAGTGATACTGTGAGACAGACTAACTTTATTAGGATGTTCTTTAATATAATGGGATCAAGGAAAACCCCTTTGATTTTACGTGTTTTACTAAGACCGAAGCAATTAGTAGTAATCAATGAAAAAACTTGTGTATACTTAATTCTGCCATAGTGCTCTTTCAATTAGATCTGTTTGTTTAAAAATATAAATATGTATATATATATATTTATTATAATCCATATACTTAGTGACTAGATATATTTTTAAAGTATTAGATTAAAACAAATCATTTTTTCAATAGCTAGTGGATCAGAGATTAAAATACTTCTAAAATTTCAAGACACAATACACATGTAATGTAAAATTCATTGTTAACAACAGTGGTTATAAATACATATTTAAAACAGTTTCTATAGGAATTACTAAATTAATGACTGACTTACCAAATCTAACTGCATTATTATTATGTATTTAAACATAAATACATAATATTAGTATGTATTTAAACATAAATACATAATAATACCAAGTTGTGTGTCTGAGGCACTTGTACAAGTGTTGTACCTAGTGTCAGATCACCTTAATCTTTTCGTTCACTTCTGTTTATTTTTCCAGATGCATTCAATTTGTAGTTTCTTTGAGGAAATTTTTTCATACCCGTATTCCTATTTTGTGAGAGTTAGTTATACTTGATAGTGTACTTTCCAAATCTACTTAACCAGGCATGGGAAACCCTCAGTACATTATAATACAAGTCAAGGCAGAGACACAGAGAGGCTGCTGCTGTCAAGTCTCCAGTTCCCCAGAACTTCCACTCCTACTGCTCCGTACTTCACACAACCCACATGACATGTGAGATACCAGGCACAGACCAAATGAATGCTTCAAGGACAACCTGTATATTAAGTTTTAATAAAGGTTTATATTTTTTTAATTTTAAAATTCTGGATTATAAAATAGAAATATAAATCTTATCTATTTATCTCAATGGATCATTTTGAACACTCCCTGAGGTGCATGTATATACCTAACTTCATATTTGGACTGGAGTAGGGAGCTAAAGCAGCTCTCAGACTAATGGACATTTTTCCTGAAGAAAATACCTTGTCTCAAAGTAGCTACACTTTTTATTGCATCCTTTATCACAATACAGTTGAAAAACCCAGGTTAAAGATGTTGTGACACTCTTGGTCAGCCAGAATATATTTAATAATGATGGATTAAGGAACTGCTAAAAGAAAAAAGAGATAATTGAAGTGTCTGTTAGGTAGATGAAGCATTAATTCTGATAAATATCAGTTATATTTTAGCTCCTATCCACATAACTTAATTTTAATTAGTATGGCATATAAAGTAACTTTTTTCCAAAAGTGAACTTTTACCATCTAAGATTTAAATGCAGAGTATTTTAATTATTCTTGCTGTAAACAAGGGCTAATTTAAAAAAAAAAAGACTTAAGTGATCATAGTCATCCATGTTTCTATCATATATTTCCTTAACAGAAACTTCTTTCTTTGGTGATATTACTATTATGATGGTGACATATCATTAAATTCACATAGAGGATATGCCTTTCATCTGTGGAATCCCTCCTTGTAATTAACGTAAAGGAAAGAAAAAAGAAGAGGCACCCTTAATCACAGTGTTAGTTCTGTGGTACCTACGTGATTGTAACAATAAGGAATCATTCAGAACACTGAACATCAAATAGCAAAGAATCATATTTTAATCCTCAACTATTAGTTCCCAATATTAATAAATACTCTCTGCCCTATAGTTGTCCTCCCTTCTTTCTATCCCCAAAATGCTTGGGTGGACAACATTTTTCTTAATGCATTGACAGATCCTTGGTTGATTTTTTTTTTTCATGGAAGTAGGCTGCCAAAATCCAGTTACATAAGAGTTTTGCATCACAGAATACACAATCCGTCTGTAAATCTTGGCATGGACTATAATCTCTTGTTAATAGAATAAGAAGAAATAAGACCAAAATATGTGAAATATTGAGAAATAGAAAATATAAATTTTAAAAATGCAGTCATGAGCAAAATATATGACTGTGTAAGATATTCAAGATTATTCAACAGAGTTTTTCAGAAATTTGCATCTAATACAAGTAAAATGTAAATGGTGTGCTGGTCTCAGAATTGGGTAATTACTAAGTTTAATGCTATTGTTTTACTGGTTTTAGCATAGATTATTAATTTTAACCCCTTCTTTCTCACCTGCACAAGTTCACTGCTCTTATATAGAGCAAAATGCAAGTTAAAGCTATAATTCATTCTGATTAATACATAGCTTTATATTTTTTATGCTGGGACTCTGTCATATCAATATTCTTCTTGCATTGCATAGAGACTGTCAGGCATTTCACTCATAACATATAGTTTTGACTTCCTATATGAAAAATAAGGTAAATTCAGGAGGACTGTTTTCCTATTTAGTTTGGATTGATATGGATAAATTATCATTTTAAAAGTACTATTTGCTTGCCCTAGTGATGTTTTTCTTGATGTTAAATATTAGCAATATTATAATTTCATAAAAATTATAATTTGATTAAAGTGAAGTCTATTAAATTTATAATTGTGCATTTAATTGTCATAGCAATACTCTTTCCTCATGTACACAAAGAAACAGAAGGTTGATGATTTTTAAAAATTTTTCATTCACGATTAATTTAAATTCAGTCTATGTTGCCTTCCATGATGATAGACACATGGGTTATGACATGTACCAGTGTTCAATAATTTTAAATTGATTTGTATTTTATATGGTCACATTTTTATTAAGATAGTTTTTACAGGACCCAATTATAGTTTTATATGTGTATATATAAATATGTATTTCTTACTGAATAGAGATAAATATGTTATATATACATATATATTAATCTGTATTGTATATATTGACACATACATATATATCATATTATATATAATATATATTTATGTAAAATATATATTATATATACACATTTATCTGTATTCAGTAAAAAATAAAAAATTGGGGCTTGATTTATTTTTTAGATTACTGATACTAACCTTTGTTGAAGGCCAAATTTTATTATTTATTAAGAATGTAAGACTAATAATTTTAATTGCACCTACAGTTTAAAAAACAGCCTACTAGAAGTCCAAACTCTGGGGCAGAATACACTTTATAGTCAGAGTAGATGTTATGTTTTTATAAAAAGAAATGTCTACATCATGAAAAATCTCCTCATAGCTCTACCTATGAGTGCTACAGTTTTTTAACTGAGTCAGCAGCCTTACTAGGCAACATTGCCCAAGGCTCAAAGTGCAAACATTCTTGAGAAAATATTGACCTTTATTTATGAAAAAGCATAAATAATCAACACATCTGTTCTTGTGATCACAAGGTATAGATGCAAGTTTTTAAAGGCATAAATGCAGAAACTGGAAAGGCCCTTTAAAAAAAGACCTTGGATAAACAAGAATGTATAAGGAACCTATTTGCCCTATTCCTAGTCCTGACACAGGGGTGCTCAAGGGGTGAATGGATCTAAGGAAAATGAATTGTACAGAAAACTAGGATGAGTTTAAGATAGCGATACATATTACATCAATAATTTAAGTAACTTGGAAATTAAGAAGAAATCATATGCATCTGTTAGAGGATGGAAAAATAAAAATTATCAACTTAAAATTTCTGCTGATTCTTTTGTTATCACACAGTTTCCTCATGGATTTTATTTTCTCTTTGTTTCACAGATTTTATTAGTCATTACTTGGGAAGTAACTCTATCTCATAATGATTAGCAAGATCAATGTAGTATTTATTTCTGTTTTATGTGTTAAGTTTTAGGAAATTCACAGATTTTGTGAATAACACTAGCTTATATTCTCCAAGGCTTTCTGTATGTTTCTGTATATTTATGTGTAATACATCTGCTGCAGTATGCAGCTCCTCTCAGAATCATTTTCTGGTTTCTGATCAGCAAAGGGGTGAAAGGAAAACAACTTAGAAGACAAAAATGAAATTGTTGCCAGGCTGCAGCTCTGAATAAGACTTGGAAGCTCCTTCGGTTTTTTGAAGCAGCCTGTGTCAAACTTGTGATGAATCAGAGTTTTATATTCAGAATCAGAATCCTCTTAGCTGATACAGCCGAAGTCAAAGCTTTGTGGGTACAGTGCAAGATTTCTGTTTGCACTGCAACACTGAGCACTTCCATTGGAAATTTATTTACCTAAAATAATTGCCTCACCTGGAACTGAATGCTCGGGTGCAGACATACAGAAAATCTACATTCATTTTTAGAACAAAGGCAACAAAAAATGGGAGGTGACTTTTTTCTTTCTACAAATTTCCTCCGAGAGCATATGTACCTGTTAGTTTGCCACCACCTTTGTATGTCATCAAACCCAGCTGCTTAATTATTGAAAATGGTGTAAAGCAAAGCCCCACGTGCAACCATTTTATTAGACAGAATAATTCTTGGATTAGAGGACCATGTTAAACCATAATGTTTTTCCTGAGGGGATTAGGTGAGGGATTTAAAAAAAAATTATTTAAAAGGGCTTACATGAGGGGTGTGTACGTCCTCTTCTATTTTAAAAGAAAATTTAGGGTTTCTGTGGTAAAATTTATACAAGCCTAGGCACAGTGGCTCATGCCTGAAATTTCAGCACTTAGGGAAGCCAAGGTGGACAGATTGCCTGAGCTTAGGATTTCGAGACAAGCCTAGAAAACAAGCCAAAACCCTATCTCTACCAAAAACACAAAAATATTAGATGAGCATGGTGGTGCATGCCTGTAGTTCCAAAGCTACTTGGAGGGTTGAGGTGGAAGGATCACCTGAGCCTGGGAGGTGGAGGTTGTATTGAGCTGAAATCTCACCACTGCACTCCAAACTGGGTGACAGAGAACCCGTCTCAAAAAAAAGAAAAAAAATTATACAACAGTGTGCCAAGCAGGGCTATGTTATAGTCCGTCCATCTTCTTCTGAAGGTTTTTCTCTGGAATTGTTCAAGTATATAATGAAATTGGAATTTCTCATGTGTACTATAAACAGACATACCTATATGAATAATTTAAAAAATAACTTTAGTATTATGCTTCTATCATACCCTGAATCTCCCATACCCTGAATCTCCAAGGCAATTTTTATTTGTGGGCTTGTGTTCAACAGATAAAAATCTCTGATTTAAAGAAATTCTGACTCTTACCCACAGAGGTAAAGAAATAACTTGAAGTTAACGTAATTTTAAATTTCAGATTGAAATTATACTTAACCATAATAGAGGCATACGTGGTAAATACTGTTGTTTAATAATAAATTATAATGTGTAAGTAATAAGAGCTGGCTGAATACACACACACATGAATATACATGCAAAGATCCTCATCTTCTAAGCAATTAGTTTCAAATAAATTAATTGATGATACTTTAAACTTACACTGTTACGGTACTTTGATTTTAAAAATGTTTTAACCTCTAAACACACGAAGAAAGCACAAAATAACTTTTTATATTTAGAAATTGTTCATCTTTATTTCCTTCAGTTAGCAATTACAATTCTTTATAATTCTTTAAATAATAATATGTCAGTAATTTCCATTAATATTGAAAATGGAGTCAAAATGAACTTTAGAAATATGGCTATAACTTAGTGCCTCTACTAGATATTTATATCCTAAGAAAAGGTAGAGCTGTTAATTTAGATTAAAATATTCTAAAAATTAACAGTTAAAGTAAACCATATGCTATATTATTACTGTCTTAGTAACTATGATAAGAAACTATGGTATGGGGTTGTACCAAGGGATTATAAATGGAATGAAAGAAATGTGAAGGAATAAAGATCAAACTGGACAGTGGACCTCACACATCTCTTAATTTATTAAAACTTGAAGAGTAATTATTGATAACCTGACTAATATTAAATAATTCTTAGTTAAAATATCTCCCCAAGTTATTATTTATCACATCACCTGGTTCATTTACCACTTATAATATAAACCAGTATATTCATGTAACAAACCCGCATATGTATTCTCTAACACTAAAATTTTAAAAAAGGAAAAAAAAAAGGTTAGGTTTACACTACACTGTAGTCTAAGTGCACAGTGACATTATGTCTTAAATGTAAACATATCTTAATTAAACATATTTCATTGCTGAAAGATGCTAACAACAATCTGTGTCTTTGTCATGTCCTTATATGCTGATTGATCAGGGTGATGGTGCTGAAAGTTGAGGTGGTTATGGCAGTTTTTAAAAATAAAACAATGACATTTGCAAAACTGATTTACTCCTCCATTCATGAAAGATTTCTTTATAACACATCGTGGTATTTGACATCATTTTACCCACAGCAGAATTTTTCAAAATTAGAGTCAATCCTATCAAATCCTGCTGCTGCTTTATAAACTAATTTGATGTAATAATATTTTAAATTCTTTGTTATTATTTCAGTAATGTTTACAGCATTTTCACCAGGAGTATATTCCATCTCAAGAAACCACATTCTTTGCTCATCTATGAGAAATAACTTCTTATGAGTTCAACTTATATCATGAAATAGAAAAAAATTAGCCGTATATTCAGGCTCTGCTCTTAGTCCTAGTTCTCTTGCTATTTTCACTGTATCTGCAGATATTTCCTCCACTTGAGCTGCTCAAAATCATCCATGAGGATTGGAATCAACTTCTTCCAAACTCCTCCCATGAATCACTGAAGTTATTAATGGCACCTATAAAGGTGAATTTTTCCAGAAGGTTTTCAGTTTCCTTCGTCCATATTCATTGAATGAATTATTTCTTAAATAATAAGATTTAAATGTTAAATTACTCCTCAATTCATGTGCTGCACAATGGATATTAACAGGGATGAAACAACATTAATCTCTTGTTCATCTCCATTAGAGCTCTTGGGTGACGAGTCACGTTGTCAATAATAAGTACTCTTTTGAAAGGAATCTAAAGGAGCAATAGGACTCAACAGCACGGTTAAAATATTCAGTAAATCATGCTGTAAATAAATTAAACATCATCCAAGCTTTGTTGATCCATTAATAGAGCAGCGGCAGAGTAGATTTATCAGAATTCTTAAGTGCTCTAGACTTTTCAGAAATGTTTCAATGAACGTTGGTTTCAACTGTAAGTCACCAGTTGCATTACCCTGAAGCAAGAGTTAGCCTCTCTCTTTGATTCTTTGAAGACAGGTATTGACTTCTTCTTTGCTATGAAAGTCCAAGAAGTCAACTTCTTCCAATAAAAGGCTATTTTATTTACATTAAAAATCTGTTGCCTTATGTAACCACCTTTATTAATTATCTTTGCTAGATCTTCTGGATAACTTGTTACAGCTTCCATATCAGAACTTACTGCTTAACCTTGCATTTTTATGTGATAGAGATTGCTTCTTCACTTCTACCTTATGAGCCAACCTCTGTTTGCTTCAAAGGTTATTTATTTATTTATTTTTAAAATTTTTTGGCAGCTTTCTTACATTTCTCTGCCTTCATAGAATTTAAGAGAGTTAGGGCCTTGCTCTGGATGAAGTTTTGACTTAAGTGAATGTTGTAGCTCATTACATCTTCCATTCATACCACTGCACCTTTTTCCATATCAGCAATAAGGTTGTTTTTCTTTCTTATCATGCATGTGTTCACTGGAGTAGCACATTTAATTTCCTTCAAGAATGTTTCCTTTGTAGTCACAACTTAGCTAGCTGTCAAAAGAGGCCTACAGCCTATTTCAGCTTTCAACATGCCTTCCTCACTAAGCTTAATCATTTATAGCTTTTGATTTATTGTTAGAGACATGTGACTCTTCCTTTCACTTGAACACTTAGAGATTATTGTGGAATCACTAATTGGCCTAATTTCAATTTTATTGTGTCTTAGGGAGTAGGGAGGTCCAAGGAAAGGGAAAGAGACTGGGCTATTGCTAGTCTGCGGAGCAGTCAGAACACATACATTTGTTTATTATGTTTGCTATCTTACATAGGTGCAGTGCATGGTATAACAAAACAATTACAATAGTAGTATCAAAAAACACTGACTGCAGATCATCTTAACAGATAATAGTAATGAAAACTTTGATATATTACAAAATTACCAAAATGTGACACAGAGACACAAATGAACCTAGGCTGTTGAAAAATATGGAGCTGATAGACATGCTTGATGCAAGATTGCCACAAACCTTCAGTTTGTAAAAAAAATGTAGTATTTGTGAAGCATAGACAAGGTCTGCCTGTACGTTAGTAAGAAAGTAGCAACCTTACTAACAAGTTCACTGATGGCTTTTTTTTTTTAAGGGTTTTCCTGATGTTAAAAATCAACACCAGGAAATAACTTGGCTATTTGAGAGCAAAGATAAAGTGTCATCACTTGACAAAAAAAAAAAAAAAAAAAAAAAAAAAAAAAAAAAAAAAAAAAAAAAAAAAAAAAAAAAAAAAAAAAAAAAAAAAAAAAAAAAAAAAAAAAAAAAAAAAAAAAAAAAAAAAAAAAAAAAAAAAAAAAAAAAAAAAAAAAAAAAAAAAAAAAAAAAAAAAAAAAAAAAAAAAAAAAAAAAGGTACATGATGTATTCAAACATCAGAAGTCAGGCTGATTCATTATTGTTATGAGAAGCAACATCACAGTGGCAGCCACAGGAGTCTAATTTGCATAGAGTTATAATTTTTTTTTTAATAGAACACAATTTTCCTAATGACAAGATAGATGAGCAGCCAGTGAGGTTACTACTGTTCATACTCTATAATCAAGAAGGAAAGAAGAACTTCTGAATGAAAAAGGTAGACATTTCAAAAGATAGCCACAATTTCATCATACAGACTTCAGAACACAGAGAGACAGTTTTGGGACCCAAAACATATTAACTGAGGGATCAGTCAGAACCCCAGGAGGAAGGATTGACCATACCACAGCCAGTATGCACAGTGATGGTTCCTCAGTCCTTCCTGGAAGAGATCAATGGTCCTTTTACTTGCATAGTTACACAGTGAAAAAATGGACAATATAAAATCTTTTCAAAACCATTAGACAAGGGCTTGAGCTAATATTGGTAGCCAGCAATTCAAGCTGTCATTGTGACCTCTCAGTCAGAGTGGAGACAAATGTGGGTGAGGCGATAGAGTCTGGCCTAGGTCCTCACAGTGGGTCCAAAGCTTCAAAGGCCACAATTCAATGGTCATTTCCCTGGTTGCTAAATGTACAATTTTAACTAACATACTTGATACTTCCACAATTCCTTCACTTGCTATTTGGCCTGTGAGGGATGAGAACTGTCTTAGTGTGGAAGGCCAACTGAAAGTTTTAAAACTGTTCTTTTATTATATAAGATAGTAAATATAAAAATATCACATTCTAAAATAGCTGGCAGAAGCAAGTGCTATTTCTAAAGGCCTGAAGAATGTAAGTGAAGTATCCTCATTTTACCACTTGTTAATTCATCAGCCTTGCCTGTGCAAAGACCAGCTGAATTCAAGGATGACAGTGTACTCCTTCAATCTCAAGCAAGTAATAAACTTAACTCAGCTGTAGCTGTTCTGCCAGATGATAGATAATCTGTAGAGCTGGTTAACATAGGCTAACATACAGGATATGAGCCACTGACCTGGTAAATATGTTTGTATTATCTTTGTCCAAAAACAGAAAAACAGTTTGCTTTGACTTGGATTAAAAACAGTTTGCATTCACGTGAAAAGGTCAATGGTATACATTTATAGCCTTCACACAGGGCTATGGAAACTCTTTTTTCCTTTATTTTAATCTAAAGAGACCTAGAACTACTGGATGTTTTGCAGAATATTACCCTGTGCCATTGTATCAGTTGCATTTATCTAATAATGCCAGATGAGAAAGAAATGGCTAATATATTACTGGCCTTTGTGGTAACATGCCCTTCAAAGCATGTGCTTGCCTTATGGCAGAGAGCATAAGAAAACTGAACAATGCATTGTAGGCCTATCTGTATTCTGGAGGCAGCATACTCTACACTTGGAATACTGTTCTGATTAATACACAAGATGATTACCAGCTTTGAATAGCATCTAGAGGTTGTATAGCATGAGCAGGTTATGGTACAAAATACCCTTATACTTCAGGCAATATGATACAATATGACCCTATGGTATTATGTCATCAATAAAGGAATTGCAATGAAGCTCCCTAGAGTTCTGTAATGGAACTGTGTTATGTGTATCAGAGAATTACACAACTTTCAGAAAACTACTGGCATTCTCCTGGACCTTGGTAAAGACAGAGAGTCTAACCATGGTATAACAAATGACCAGGTGGCCATAGCTGCCCATAATCAGCTGGTTAATGTCAGATCCACTAAGTCACAGGGCATATAGGCCCAGCAACATCTGAACAATCCATTTTAAGATAGCAGTGGTATATCTTGGATATCACCTGAGCAGTACCAGATGGCGTAAGAAAGCTGTATGTGCAGGTGGCACAGAACAATCATGTCAGTCACCTCTGTAGTTAATCTCTGAGAATACTTGCATTTATGCCATAGGGAGGCTCCCTATGATCAGCTTATAAAAGAGGAAGAATTCATAGCTTGGTTCATAAATGTGTTGGTTTGGTATGGGGAGTGGCTTTGAAATACTATGGCAAGAAGAAATTTTCCCAAAGGAGAAAACTATGTATGTTGACTAGGTAATTCACTTTGAATAGAAAGAAAACCTGAATTTAGAATATTCATTGAATCATAATGCTATTCCTATTAAACTACCATAGACATTCTTCACATAAGTAGAAAAAAGTATTTTGAAATCATACAGAACCAAAAAGGAGCTCAAATAGCCAAGGCTATCCTAAGCAAAAAGTACAAAGCTGGAGACATCATACTACCTGACTTCAAACTATACTACAGAACTGCAGTAACCAAAATATCATGGAACTAGTACAAAAACAGACACATAGACCAATGGAACAGAATAAAGAACCCAGAAATAAGACCACACACCTACAATTATCTGATCTTTGACAAACCTGATGAAAACAAGCAATGGGGAAAGAATTTCCTATTCAATAAATGGTGTTGAAAGAACTGGCTAGCCATTTGTAGAAGATTAAAACTGGACCCCTTATTTTTGCTATAGGTAAAAATTAACTCAAGATGAATTGAAGACTTAAATGTAAAACCAAAAACTATAAAATCTCTGGAAGACACCCTAGGAAATATCATTGAGGGTATAGACATGGGCAAAGATTTCATGACAAAGATGACAAAAGCAACTGCAACAAAAGCAAAAGTTGACAAATGGGATTCAGTTAAACTATAGAGCTTCTACACAGCAAAAGAAACTATCAACAAAGTAAACAGACAACCTACAGAATGAGAAAGTTTTTCAATCTATTCATCTGACAAAGGTCTATTATCGAGCATCTATAAGGAACTTAAACAAATTTAAATAATAAACAAAGAACCCCATTAAAAAGTGGGTAAAAGACATGAACAGACACTTTTTAAAAGCAGACATATATGCTGCCAACAAACATATGAAAAAAGTTGAACATCACTGATCATTAGAGAAAGGCAAATCAAAACCACAATGAAGCCAGGCTCCATGGCCCATGCTGTAGTCCCAGCAGTTTGAGAGGCCAAGGAGGGTGAGTTACCTGAGGTCAGAAGTTCGAGACCAGCCTGACCAAAATAGTGAAAGCCCATCTCCACTAAAAATACAAAAATTATCTCGGTGTGGTGGTGCATGCCTGTAGTCCCAGCTACTAGGGAGGCTGAGGCAGAAGAATCACTTGAACCCTTGAGGCAGAGGTTACAGTGAGCCAAGATCATGGCACTGCACTCTAGCCTGAGGGACAGAACAAGACTCCATCTCAAAAAAAAAAAAAAAAAAAAAAAAAAAAAAAAAAAAAAAAAAAAAAAAAAAAAAAAAAAAAAAAAAGTGCTATCATCTCACTCCAGTCAGAATAGCTATCATTTAAAAATCAAAAGACAACAGATGCTGGTTAAGTTGTGGAGATAAAGGAACCCTTTTACATGGTTGGTGGCACTGGAAACTAGTTTAGCCATTGTGGAAGACAGTATGCCAATTTCTCAATGACCTAAAAACAAAAATACCGTTTGACCCAGCAATCCCATTACTGGGTATATAACCAAAGGAATATAACTCATTCTATTATAAAGACACATGCACATGTATGTTCATTGCTTCACTATTCACAATAACTAAGATATGGAGTCAACCTAAATGCCCATCAATGATAGACTGTATTTAAAAAAATGTTCTACATATGCACAATGAAATACTGTGCAGCCATAAAATAAAGAGATCATGTTCTTTGCAGAGACATGGATTAAGCTGGAAGCCATTATCCTGAGCAAACTAATGCAGGAAAAGAAAACTGAATACTACTTGTTATCACTTATAAGTGGGATCTAAATGATGAGACCACATGGACACAGAGAGGGGAACAACACACACTGGGGCCTTTAAGAAGATGGAGGATGGGAGGAGGGAGAGAATCAGGAAAAATAACTGACTGATGAAATAATCTGTATAGCAAAGCCCCGTGACACAATTTTATCTATGTAACAAACCTGTTCTTGTACCCCTGTACTTAAAATAAAAAAAGAATGCGCATTGAATCATAAGCAGTGGCAAATGTTTTGGCTGGCTCATCAAGGCCTGGAAGGAGAGTGTGTAAAATTGAAGGAAGGTAATCGGAGTAGAGACATATGGGTGGACCTGTATCTCTTGTTTGCAATAACTCAGAATTTAAGAGGAATGGATAGCAGAAGATGATGCCATAATGGGGAAAATATATAACATATAAAATAGAGATAATATATCATCAGGAGGGAGTATACTTTTTATTTAGAAGAAGAGTAGTTTTCTGGAGGAAAAGACTGAAGGTGGTAAAATCAGCATCCTTTTCTGTAGCTGTATCAGCTGTATCATCAGCATCTAGAATACACCTGGCATGCAACAGGTACTTAGTAAATACGTGATAAAATACTTATTGAATAATATAAACATACAAAATGTATCACCAAGAGGGAAGTATATGGAATAAAATTATGTAAAATTACAAAAAAAATTAAAATTACAAAAAAAATTACCAAAAAAAAGTGACAATGTTCAATTGATGATTAAAATGATGGGTTACTGGCAGTTTGTAATTGAGTAAACTAAAAGAAGTTAAGTTACTTAATATCACCAAGATTCTATTTTTTTTAATTTTATAAAATGTAATTAGTGATGATATTCACCTCATATATTTCTTGATATAAATAAGTGTGGGATTGCATATAAACGCATCCAAGCTTTCTAGTGTTGATTTAATAAGCACTTAGGAAAATTTAACTATTTAATAAAGTTATTCGTGAAATTGTTGTAAATAAATTGTAATTTCTACTTAAGAAAAATATCAGTGTCTCAGTGTTTATTCTCTGTATTTGCCAATACATAGCAGTATGCTTTCACTCAGCAGGAAAAAGATATATCAAATGACTGTCTCTATTTAAAGATTAAGTGAAAACTGGGAGGGTGAAGAGCTAATGTCATAGTCAGTTTATTGTATTTTTTCACTTTAAAATATGCTTATTGCTTATTGCCTGTAGTACACTTGAGCATGTAAATCTGTTCATTATATTCACACACTGATTCAAGAGCTAAAAGACAGATGACAGAGATCTAAACAAAGTGAGTGAAAAACCAAATTATCTTCATGCTGATGTATGCTTTTTCTCACATAAATTTCTAAATGCATTAGCTGAAATGAGGCTGGGAGGATCTTTATTAATACTTACATCTGTTGTTGCAGATGTAGATAAAATGACCTTTTCTTTTAATTTTAGAAAGAGTTGTAAATTACATACTTTAAAACTCTTCATTTTGAAATACTTTTCTGCATTTCTCTACTTTTTTATATTCACTGTTAAATATATATATTTATATTTAAATATACAAATTTGTATATGCCACAGTTTTTAAAAACATTTCAACAGTTAGTATAAGAAAGAAAACAGTGAAATTTTTTTTCAAAATATAAAAGCATCAATTCATAGCAATCTGAGTGATTTTAAGTTTTTGAAAAATAATTTATATATTTCTTTCCTGAACTGAAACAAAGATTTATTCTCTTCTGTCAGTTCTCCAACCTTTTCTTCATGAAAAATTTCACAAAATTTCAAAAAACCTATTATAGAACGTCCATATGTCCATTTTATGATGAGTTTTCTTAAGGCTATGTATGAAGATGTTACAACCATTATTATTTTTAAAAGGACTTTGTGTACACTTGAATTTCCTGATCTAAAATTATTTTTAGGTTTTAAATAATGTGTAGGTCATTTAAGATTTTTTTAAATTAAATTATTAAGATACATACGAGCTCAAAAATAGTATGAATGTTAGTAATAATCAAATTCCTAAAATACACATTAATACAACAATTCCTAATTAGTAAATCAATTATTTCTGTAGAAAATATTTTTTGTTGTGTATTTCAAATGCAGCCTATGAGGGATGGAGGAGAAGAAATAATTTTCATTCTAGGTGATTTGGCGACTCTTAAAGGAGTTAGCATGTCTGAGAATTTGTTTGCTGCAGCCAACATTTACTGACAATCTTTTCATTGACAGCATTTCTAACAAGCAAACTCTTTCCAAATGTGTGCTATGCTTAAAAGCTAGTCATATTCAGCAGCCAGGATATTATGAAAGATGACTTTTTAGCATCTTTACCTACAGTGAGAATGTGTTTGTTTTATTTTTAATTCAGTTTTAAATTTGTGAAAGTTGAGTGTATGCGAATTGGGTCATTTTTGTCATACTTAACTAAATCAGAGTTGAAAGGCCAGGGAAAAAGCACTCAGGACATAAAGCACAGCCTCAGGAATTGAATTCTCTGCAAGTCCAGCATCTAAAACTACCTGCTGTAACCCTAAGGCCAGTTTGAACTCGTGACTGCTAACATGACCTGCCATGACTCTAAGATTAGTTTTGCCTACCCCTATCACTAGACAATCAGAGCTTGCCAGCACCCAAAAGATTGTCTAGTGAAAATAACCTTTGTTTTCAAACAATATGTGACATTTCTCTGACACCAAACTTTTCTTTGTTCTTAAGACGTACAAAAGACCACTGAGTCTGTGTGTGTGCCCTGAATTGTAATTCTTTAACTCCTGAATAAAATGTTAAGTTTAGAGATTCATTTTCTCATTTTATTTTGGCATCAACAAATCATTAATTTGAGGAAAAGTTGTTTAGGAGGCTTGGGAATTAGGTGGGTTTGAAAATTAGATTTTAAAAGATATCAACCATCACGTAGGTAAATGACTTTGTTCTGGAAGGTAGAACATAAAAAGAAATTTTACTCTTGTTTGACCTTAAAGAAATTAGGGGTAAAGCTTATTAGATTAGAGCAAAAGTAATAGCAGTAATTGCATTAAAAGTAATGGCAAAAGTACAATTACTTTTGCACAGACCTAATCAATATCTAGAAATTCTCTGTAAGCAAGAGTCCTGAAATGGAAGGAGGCAAAGCTGCGCACAGGGATTTAGCTGAACTGCTTGGAGAGAAATCCTGGCTCCAAGTGATAGAGATGCTCCTTTCCCTGAATTGGACAAAAAATGAGAAACCCTTCAGAAATCAGGTTAGAATACTAGTTAAGTGAAGCTTGATATCAGAGGATGCAGTCTGGTGTCTACTTCTAGGAAACAAATGTGAAAAAAAAAAAGATCTCCAAGAAATTGAGACTTTTACCAGTAAAATCGATATTTTCTACCTGAAACTATCCTATATTAGCTATATAGATAAGTTAATCTTCCTTATAAAACAGAGGCATTTGTGGCAGAAAGAAAGATGAAACTATATTTAGTAAGACAAGGCAGATAGTAGACAGCTCAAACTAAAATATCTTAGCATCATAAATACATAATTTCACTAAACAAACATTTATATTATCATTACTAGATAAGGATATCCTTACTGATATCCTTATCAGATATCATGGAGAAATCTGGGGGCCTGGTAGTAAACAAAAATATTCAGCCTTTTCCTTGGGTAGCTTATATTATAATGAGGGACAAAATTGAACAAGTATATAAATAAGATGGTTCTAAAATGTGCTATGTTTTGTAAACAGAGTAAGTACGATGAGTTAATAGTGAACGTGGGAATAAACCAACCAAGGGCAAAACTGAAAAAAAGCATCCAAAGAAGACCAAAGCTAGTGCAAAATCGTAAGATGTAAAAGCTGCCTCAGGAACCTGGAGAAAGTCAGTGTAGTTAGAATATAGTCAGTGAGTGGCTACTGCTATAACTATAGCTGAAGGCATCAGCAGAAACCAAATGTATGAGAATCTTATAGGTCCTGGTAATCAGTTTAGATTTAATTTGACAAACAATGGAGAAATATCTAAGGACTTTTTTAAAGGAACCTGATTTAATTTTATATTTTAAAAATAAGTTCTCTAACTTCTGTGTGAATGAATTTTGGGGAATGCTGATCAGAAGATTATTTAATTGAAATCAATTATGCGGATAATGCAGTTATCCAGATAATATCTGGTTAAGGAGAGGGCCATAGAGATAGAGAGAAGTGGAAGGAATTTGTGATTTCAGAGAAAGAGCTTGTGAACTTGTTAATGAGTTATACACAGGCTCTAGAAATGAGAGAATCAAGAATGATTCCTAGATTTGTGACTTAAGAAATGGTAGGTTGGCTTTGAAAATTAAGATTTCTGGTTTGGGAATATTTTGGTTTACAGTTATGATCAGACAATGAATTGGAATTGTTAAGTATTTACATATACTGTTATGAAGTAACAATAGAGTCATTTACTTACATGGTATGTGTATTATTTTTGTTTTATTCTTCCTTAGTTTCTAAGTAAAGTTTATTTTGAAAATTGTATTTCATCATTTCATAAGAGAATGGAATAAAAAAAGACAATTAAAAGAAAGGTTCTTTTTTCTGCACACTTACATCTGCAGAACTAAGACTGTTACAATGCCTCTGGAGAGCAATAATTACAGTTTAAGCAACATTATCTTGAAATATGGTGGTGAAAACCTGATATCGTGTACAATGAGTTCCCTGAAGTCATATAGTTATTGCATCATGATTACAGATTGTATCTTATTATAGAGCTGGAGTGTTCTCAATTACTTTTTTTTCTAAACAATTAAACTGTTATTGCTATTAATATTTACTAACATTTACCCCATCTTCCACAAATACAAATAGTAAATCTCCCTTGTAACCTCACTGTATGATACAGTTTGGCTGTGTCCCCACCCAAATTTTATCTTGAACTGTAGCTTCCATAATCCCCATGTGTCATGGGAGAGACCCAGTGGGAGGTAAGGTAATCATGAGGGGGTGAATTTCCCTGCTGTTCTTGTGATAGTGAATAAGTGTCACGACATCTGGTGGTTTTGTAAAGGGCAGTTACCCTCACTTAGTCTTTGTCAGCCACCATGTAAGATGTGTCT
This sequence comes from Plecturocebus donacophilus, assembly GCA_004027715.1. Classification (NCBI taxonomy): domain Eukaryota; kingdom Metazoa; phylum Chordata; class Mammalia; order Primates; family Pitheciidae; genus Plecturocebus; species Plecturocebus donacophilus. The sequence goes on along the minus strand of PVKP010001599.1, from coordinate 40,414 downwards.
TTGCTCCTCCTTCACTTTCCTCCATGACTGTAAGGCCTCCACAGCAATGTGTAACTGTGAGTCCATTAAAATTCTTTTTCTTTATAAATTACGCAGTCCCTGGTATGTCTTTATTAGCAGTGTGAGAACAGACTAATACAGTAAATTGGTACCGGAAGAGTGGACTGCTGCTGTAAAGATACCTAAAAATGTGGAAGCAACTTGGAAACTGGGTAGCAGGCAGAGGTTGTAAAAGTTTGGAGGACTCAGAAGAAGACAGAAAACTGTGAGAAAGTTTGGAACTCCCTAGAGACTTGATGAATGGCTTTGACCAAAATGCTGATAGTGATATGGATAATAAAGTCCAGAGTGAGGGGTGAGGTGATCTCAGATAGAGATAAAAAAACTTGGGAACTGGAGCAAAGGTGACTTTTGTTATGTTTTAGCAAAGTGATTGGTGGTATTTTGCCCTGGCCCTAGACGTCTGTGGAACTTTGAACTTGAGAGAGATGATTTAGAGTATCTAGCAGAAAAGAATTTCTAAGTGACAAAGTGTTTAAGAGGAAGCAGAGCATAAAAGTTTGGAAAATTTGCAACTTGATAATGCAAAAGAAAAAATAACTTTTTGGGGGAGAAATTCAAGCCTGCTGCAGAAATTTTCATATGTAATAAGGAGCGAAATGTTAATCAACAAAACAATGGGAAAATGTCTCCAAGCCATGTCAGACTTTCAGTACAGCCCCTCCAATCTCAGGCTCAGAGGCCTAGGAGGGAAAAATGGTTTATTGGGCTGGGCCCAGAGCACCCCTGTCTGTGCAGTGTTGGGACACACTGTCCTATATTCCAGCTGCTTCAGTTCCAGTGTGGCAAAAAGGGGCCAATAAACACCTCAGGCTCTTGCTTCAGAGAGTGAAAGTCCCAAGCCTTGGTGGCTTACATGTGGCATTAGGCTTGCAGGTACACAAAAGTAAAGTACTGAGGTTTGGAAACCTCCACCTAGATTTCAGAGGATATACGGAAATACCTGGATGTCACGGTAGAAATTTGCTACAGGGGTGGAGCCCTCGTGGAGAACCCCTGCTAGGGCAGTGCAAAAGGGAAATGTGAGGTTGGAGCTCCCACACAAAGTCTCCACTAGGGTACGGCCTGGTGGAGCTGTAAGAAGAGGGCCACTGTCCTCCAGACCCCACAATAGTAGATTCACTGACAGCTTTCATTGTGTTCCTGGAAAAGCCAGACCTCAATGCTAGCCTGTGAAAGCAGTCAGGAGGAGGACTGTACCCTGTAAAGCCACAGGGACAGAGCTGTCCAAGGCTGTGGCAGCCCACGTCTAGCATCAGTATTACCTGAATATGAGACATGGAGTCTAAAGGAGATCACTTTTGAACTTCAAGGTTTAAAGACTGCCATACTGGATTTTGGACTTGCATGAAGCCTGTAGCCCCTTCATTTTGGCCAGTTTCTACCATTTGGAATGGGGTTATTCACCCAATGCCTGTGTCACCCATTGTTTCTAGGAAGTAACTAACTTGCTTTTGATTTTATAGGCTTATAGGTGTGAGGGACTTGCCTTGTCTCAGATGACACTTTTGACTGTGGACTTTTGGGTTGATACCTAAATGAGTTAAGACTTTGGGGGATTGTTGGGAAGGTATGATTGGTTTTGAAATGTGAGGACATGAGATTAGGGAGGGGCCGGGGTAGAACGATATGTTTTGGCAGTGTCCTCACCCAAATCTCATCTTGAATTGTATTGCCCATAATCTCCATGTATTATAGGAGAAACCCACAGGGAGGTAATTGAATCAGGGGGGTGAGATTTTCCCATGCTGTTCTCATGATAGTGAATAAATCTCACGAGATCTGAGGGTTCTATAAAGACTAGTTTTCCTGCACATGCTGTCTTGCCTCCAGCCATGTAAGATTTGCCTTTGCTCCTCTTTCATTTTCTGCCATAATTGTTGAGGCCTCCCCAGCTATGTAGAAATGTAAGTTTAAACTTACATTTCTTTTATAAATTACTTTTTTTCCTTGATAAGTTATCCAGTCTCAGGTATGTCTTTACAAGCAGTGCAAGAACAAACTAATTCATTGTCTCACATACATATTACTAACATGGCATCCAACATATTTTAATTCTCTATTCTGCTAGATTATAACCACATTAAGATTGTGATGGTACCTTAATTTTCTGAATGAAGGAATATATGAGTGAGTGAACAATACTAATATGGCAACACTAGGGAACAGCTCAATGGGATTACCCTTGAAAGGTTTTGCTTTTGGATCCTGCTTTGCTAGCAATTTGGCATTGACATTGGGTACAAGTAGAAATGAAGAAAACATAAGACAAAATGTCCCTAAACAATGGAGAACTGAAATTCCTGATACATTCAATTACATTGCTTTTTACTATAGCACCTATAAATAAGCATCACTACCTTAAAGTGTAACAGAGAAACTGAATGTTTCTCATATACACATGTCACATGAGCAAGAATTGTGTATGAGTTTCATTCGTAATAAAAAAGAATATAAATACATTAATTTACTATTAAATCCCTGTTAATGGAACTGCACTTAGCTTGTCATGCTAGTATATATTCATTTTATGAAAAAGAAATGAGAAGCCAAATTGGAACAATAAGATGCTTTGTAAGCATAACATTGGAACAAGGAATATAAATTTTATGATTTAATGAAGGAAGAACATAAATCTAGGATAAAATGATACATAATCATATAGACATATACAAGTGACTAGTATTTGTAAAGTCTGAATTGAATTATCAAAACCTCTAATCTAAACAGCCCGTAGAGTGTTACTTCTAATAATTTACCTTTAATTTCTATGTTTTATACTTTGTCCTATACTCTTCTGTCAAAATATTAGTACCTATCATGTATCAGTATTGTGCTAGTTGATAAGAATAGAAACACAAACAAAACAAGATGAGTTAAGTCTGTAAGCAAATCTCAGTGAAAAGTGAGGAAGTACCAAGAGAAATATGAAATATGAACACGTTTCAGAGACAGTGTTACATAGGTAGTGATTAACAATGGAAGGAGGTAGATGCTCAAGCTCTTGGCTTTCCAAATGTAGTTATATTTAATAAGAATTTGAAAAACAGACAGGATTTTAGCTGATGGATCGATGGTGAGAACTTTACACAAGAAGAAATAATATATATAAAGATACTCGATGGTGAGAAATTTACACAAGAAGAAAGAATATATCTAAAGATACTAAGGATAAATAAATCAGCATGATGTGTTCAGGAACAATACATGATTGAGTACTAAACATCGTTCTGTGAATTTGCCCTAAAGATATTGTTTCTTAAGACCAGTATTAAGAGAGAAATACTTTGTTTTAGTTCATTTAAATTTTTTAATATATATTTTGTATTTTATCATAAAAACAGTCATAGTCATTTAGAATAAAAAGGATTTAAAAGGTTTATACAGATATATAAAGCTTTTATAATATAAAAATTATATCATCATCCAATCAAATATAACTAAATGATAGAAGTACTGAATTTGATATTATAATGGTAATCACAGTGATGATTCAAAAAATTAACCGTTCTTCTCTAAGTTGGAAGTGATCTAAGACATTGGCATAATGTTTGAAAGTGATGAAGATATACAGTTGTCATCTTATTTTTTAATTATTATGATACTTTAAATTCTGGGTTACATGTGTAGAATGGGCAAGTTTGTTACATAAATATACATGTGACATGGTGGTTTTCTGCATCCATCACCCAGTCATCTACATTACGTATTTCTCCTAATGTTATCTCTCCCCTATGCCCCCACCCCTTCTATTCCTCCCCTAGCTCTCAGCCCCCCAACAGGCCCTGATGTGTGATGTTCCAGTCCCTGTGTCCATGTGTACTCACTGTTCAACACGCATTTATGAGTGAGAACATGCAATGTTTGGTTTTCTGTTCTTGTGTCAGTTTGCTGCAAATGATGGTTTCCAGCTTCATTCATGTCCCTGCAAAGGATGTGAACTCATCCTTTTTTATGGCTGCATAGTATTCCATGATGTGTATGTGTCACATTTTCTTAATCCAGTCTATCATTGATGGGCATTGTATTGTTTCATACATACCTATGTAACAAACCTGCATGTTCTGCACATGTACCCCAGAATTTAAAGTACAATAATAATTAATAATAATATAGTATAATAATAATTAAAAAATAAAATGACAACTGTATATCTTCATCACTTTCAAACATTATGCCAAAGGTTTAGATCACTTCCAACTTAGAGAAGAAAGGTTAATTTTCTGAATCATCACTGTGATTATCATTATAATATCAATTTAAATACTTCTATTGTTAAGTACTTCTATCCTTTATTTGGTTTCAAGTCTTTGCTATTGTGAACAGTGCCACAATAAACATACATGTGGCTGTGTCTTTATAATAGAATGATTTATAATCCTTTGGGTATATACCCAGTCATGGGATTGCTGGGTCAAATGGTATGTCTAGTTCTAGATCCTTGAGGAATTGCCACACTGTCTTCCACAGTGGTTGAACTAATTTACACTCCCACCAATAGTGTAAAAGTGTTCCTATTTCTCCATGTTCTCTCTAGCATCTGTTGTCTCCTGATTTTTTAATGATCACCATTCTAACTGGCATGGTTTTGATTGCATCTCAACGTGGTTTTGATTTGCATTTCTCTAATGACCAGTGATGATGAGCATTTTTTCATATGTTTGTTGACTACATAAATGTCTTCTTTTGAGAAATGTCTGTTCATATCCTTTACTCACTTTTTGATGGGCTTATTTGTTTTTTTCTTGTAAATTTGTTTAAATTTATTGTAGATTCTGGATATGAACGCTGTCAGATGGCTAGATTGAAAAAATTTTTTCTCATTCTGTTGGTTGCTAGTTCATTCTAATGATAGTTTCTTTTGCTGAGCAGAAGCTTAGATCCCATTTGTCTATTCTAGCTTTTGTTGCCATTGCTTTTGGTGTTTTATTCATGAAGTCCTTGCCCATGCCTATGTCCTGAATGGTATTTCCTAGGTTTTCTTCTAGGGTTGTTATGGTGTTAGGTCTCATGTTTAAATCTTTAATCCATCTGGTGTTAATTTTTGTATAAGGTGTAAGGAAGGGATCTAGTTTCAGCTTTCTGCATATGGCTAGCCAGTTTCCCCAACGCCATTTGTTAAATAGGGAATCCTTTCCCCATTGCTTGTTTTTGTCAGGTTTGTCCAAGATCAGATATCATTTTAAAATGTGAAATATAAAACATTTTATTTTAAAGATTTATAGGGAAAAACATTTTTTATTACTAATTTTATAAGTTGTTTGCTCTTAGACTTCTAATATGTCCTCTTTCATTACCTATAGGTATTCTGATACATAAGCTCTCTATTGAATGTCATCCATGTCTACTAACACATGTTATGGTGGGTCTAAATTCTGCAGAATATTTGAAGTGAGTCAGAAGATTGTAAATAACATGGATTTTTCTTCAAGTCTTAGGACTACTATGCCCTCTTCTTCATAACTGTTCCTGAGGGAAAGTGGTATTGGGTTGTCCTATTCTGTGATTCCATATTAAATTTATGTATCTGTTTTAGAACTCATTACATAAAATTGCAATTATTTATTTACACATCAATCTATTTTTTATAACATGGAGAGCCTTAGAGGCACCAGGAGATTTAATTACTTCTGATATCCCTGCACCTAGAGAAATGTGTGACAGTAGTCAGGGTAAATTTATTTCATGTCTGATAGATTAAATTGAATTGACATACATGGAAAGAAGGGAAGTTATCTCAGAATGCAAAATTCATGGTGGTCTATTGAAGGATAACTTGCAAAGTATACTTTTAGATGTTTAAATGTTATATAACAGTAATTTTAAAGGTTACTCTTTCATTAGTAAGTCAGAATACACACCTTAAATCACATGTTAGCTACAGTATTGCTCACCAGACTACAAAAAGTTGTGACATAATTCTGAAGAGACAGGAATGAAAAATAAAAATGAATGAAAAAGAATCACTATGCTCTCCCCTTGAAAGATTGCCATTGTCCAAAATTTTAGTTACTTTGAATAAGTAACTAATTTTTAAAAATGAAAATATTAATGAGAATCTAAATTAAAATGCAAATAGCTTAATCTATCTTTGCTACTTTAAATTAAGTTTTGAATTTGATTGGGAAAAAAAAAGAAGGAAATGAAGATGTTAGCTTCAAAGCAGAGTTCATAAAGCAGACAGTCCTTGGGGGTTGAAGATGAAATGATAGCATGAGTTCATTATAAAGGATTGTTCTGCAAAGAGATGGAACTAATAGACATCACCAAAAGGATGACCCTGTAACGTGCATGTTTAAGATGACATAATAGGACAAAATTTGAAGGCCACAGATCAGTTGCTCAGAAGCTCAATTAGTGTATCTTTACTCTTTGAAATAAGAAAGTTTAGAAAGCGTTTAAATTATTGTATTAAATTAGTACATTACATGTCCTTTTGTTTTGAAAATTTTATTTCTATTTCATGCATTTTTCATTTTCCTAGAGTAGTTTGATTAATAATATATCATTCTTTTATTTATGAGCAACTATGATAGTACAGCATGGGACAAACAGATACAATCAAGTGAATTTTTTCTTGCTTTAAGTTGCTGTCAAAAAAATCCATGAATTAATACAGGTTTTCAGGGTAAGTTATTATACTGTATGGTTTGTGGATGAATAACAAGGAATCTTAAATAAACTGTTGCTTTGTATTTAAAAGTAGAAAAAATTTTTTTAAACTTCGATTTTGATTATATTGTTCTAGTCTTAGGAAGCAAGAACTTGTCTTAGGAAGCAAGAACATTAATGTATACCAATGTGGTTTTACTGCTCACTTTGACGTCTGCCAGGCAGCAACAGGGCAAAACCCGCAAAGAAATGACAAGGATAGAAGAGTTGAATGTGTTTTTTCAGCTGATCTTGCTACTCTTCTATAGTCTTCATTATTCCATTGTCTGTTCCAAGTTTTTTCTTCCCCCTAAATTAAGCATCTCAATTTACTAGTGAAAGCACTATTTCTTAGAATTTTTTCTATAGAATCCTAGTTTTATGAGATATTATTTAGAAAACAAAAGATGCTATGATAAAATAACTTCGATAGAGATAGAGTGTAAAACAAAATTAAGCCGATTTCTTTACCACAGGTTGGTTAGAGGATTTCCAATTCTAATGTATGTTATAAACCTCCATAAAAGGGATATTATATATGGAATGGTTTCCATATTTATTTGATGACTAGTGTGTTTGTAGGAATACTTAAGCACTTTAGACCTGGGATTTGGCAAAGGAAGAGCACCAGAGATGTGAGAGTCAGCATTCTTTTTGGTGGTGGTTTTTTTCGAGATGGAGTCTTGCTCTGTTGCCCAGGTTGGAATGCAGTGGCATAATCTCAGCTCACTGTAACCTCTGCTTCAAGCTCAGGTTCAAGTGATTCTCTTGCCTCAGCCTCCATGGTGGCTCACGCCTATAATCACACCACCCTGTGAGGCTGGTACAGGCAGATCACCTGAGGTCAGGGATTTGAGACCAGCCTGGCCAACATGGTTAACCCTTGAACCCCATCTCCACTAAAAATACAAAAATTGTCCAGGTGTGGTGGTTCCTGCCCTGTAATTCCAGCTATTTGAGAGAGTCAGCATTCTGAACATTCACCTGAGAACAACTGGAAGTGTATTAAAACATACATAAGATACAAAGAATGATAATGAGTACACAAAAGGGAAATCACTAATTTCAGTTGGTGTATCATTCGGAGTAAGCATGGGCAGTTACTGATTTAAGGGAATATTGACTCCAATCTTGACCTAGAAGAACTAAATACTCTCCTTACCCTATTGCCATAGTCTTCCAGTTATTAAATTGGGAAAAATACAACAAGATTAAATAACTACTCACTTCCAAAAATAAGGAAAACATAATGTTAAAGGGATAATATCCTTGCAATATAGGGCAAAATATGACATATAAAGGTATTTAATTCCCTGGCTTCTATTTACAGACTTCCAGGATGTTTGATAGTATACTCGTCCTCAGAACTCCTAAAAGAGAACTGCAGAGGCAAGAGTAACCCGATATCTTGTCTTAATCTGTCTTTGGAATGATAAGGCATCTACTGAAAATGTGTGAAGGTGGGAGGAAGTTGAGACTCATAATAAAAATTAGGTGGACATTGCTCAGCTGGGAAGGATGGAATAATTCATAAGACACAACCGAGACAAAACCAGGTTACCATCCCCTCCCATTAGATGGAATAATTTTTATAATAAGTATTTCTAGCAGACATTTTTTTTTAAATCCCTACAGTATTTTTCAAAATTTTAGTTTTGCAAACTGAATTTTGGGAAGGGTTCATAGATCAGAGAAACTAATGTTGCAACTGATTATAGTTACCTGTACCTACTTGCCCTGGCAATACATAAGTTCGACAGGGGAAGAGGGAGAAAATGAGTCTAAAAAAGGTAATGAAATAATGATTACCAGACAGAAGTAAGAACATTAGGACCATGATAAAACTACCACTACAATCTGCCAATCCCATTTGGCAATGGGAGCATTGCCAAACTCTGGGACCATGGATTCCTTTGCAGAGATGCAGAGAAAGTAAGTAAATAGATCCTTGATAGATGAAAACATAAACAAAGGGCCAGAGGCCAGTCTGTGAGCCCATTTGTGACTTGATTGACCGGAAACTTGAAGTGACCAGAAGACCTGGGGAAGATTCCACAGTGTCAGTGGGCATTAGAAGAAGCAAGAGCAATAATGAAAATACTCAGGGACCAAAGGCTAGCACACTAGTATTTTTTCCTGGACTAGTTAAATCTCAATATTTTTGTCACTCTCAAATAGGAAAGGTCTATATCTTAAGAGGATAAAGAATAAGATCATTGTAAGACAATTAAGGCAGACCTTTCTATTATTTTGAAAATGAAGGAAAAAAATAGAGGATATGATTGTTAATGAGAATAAAAAGGCATACAAATGTTTTAAAGTACTCCCATTTTACTTAAAAGATCTTTTATATGTAGAAGGATTGATTATCTGCTAAAATAAAATAAAAAATCATATCAATAATATTCTATAATAATTTATAGCAAAATAAAGGTGAATGCTTTTAAGTCTGTAACATTCTAAAGAAGACTTTTTGAACCTTATGTACCATAAAATGCGTACTTTAGAGCTAAGTCACTTCAGTCTAATACATTAATCTTTCTTGTTTTAAATCAAGGTAAAATTTTAAGCTATCATAAGCATCTATAACCACATCTTCCCCAAAGCATCTACTATTTGCATATATCAACCACTGATATGTAAACACTAACATTGGATTTTGTCACAGTCGTAACATATAAAATTAATTAGCTTCTGTGTTTATAACAACATTTGCATAGTTTCAATAGAGTATCATTAACTTACAGTTTTAATATTAAAAAGTAACTATATCTTGCTATATAAGAGTATATTCTATATCCTTGTTCTCCAAGTTTAAATGTAATTATCAACCAATTCAGTCTGAGTTGTATTAGGTAGTGAAGGTCTTTCTAAACAAGTACTTTAGTACCTGACTCTGCATCTGAGGCAGCTCTTGTAGAAAAAACCTATCCTCTCTAAGTTCTATAGCCATAGAACTCACTTTCTGTTTTTCTTTAACTGATCTCTTGGACATTGTCTTCCAGCACAACATCAGACAAAGTAGGATTTACAGTTCATAGTATAATATTTTACATACAAAAACATATGATATAGTAATCCTAGTTTATTAATTATTGTTCTGTCTGATGTGTGTTCATCACAGTTTATTTTACTTATTATACAGTTGTGTCAGTCATACCAAGGGATTCATGACAACAAGCTAGCAAAGAGATAATCTACTTTTTAATATAAAATGAATTAAAATATAAGCTGGCTGTTAAATGGTCAGCTGTGTTTTAAAGTGAGTCCTGCAATGAAATTATAAGTAGTAAGTACCTATCCATTACTGAAGTGATTCCTTCAAAGTAGAACAGGAGGACGATTAAAATTCTGTTGATAGTCTATTTATTCATAGTCATTATTCAACAACAGACACTTTGTGACCTCATAAAAATGCTAACACCCATTTTCTCATTCATATGTAACCCCAGAAAATTAAACTGGCCCCAATCATAATTTATATGGCCAATACAATCCCTTACAATTTAATGCCATTTCATCAAATAACTCTCATATTTGTCACTAAATGACATGCTAAAATTCACAACAAGCTCAAATCTAAGTTTTATTTTTCATTTAAGAATGCAGGTATTTGATATAACTGACCCACAAAATACAAATAACATAGACACATAGAATTCTCTAAATAATGTGTTATGTTCGTTTTCACCAAGAATAATGTATTACCTAGAATTTATTTATAAAGTATTCTAAGTTAAATCTGAAGCCACGTTGTATTTTTTCTTTTGCCTTCTTTTTATTAAAGCAAATAATGCACACCTAACATTCGGATGACTTTGCTTAGCAGTAATTTTCAGAGTCCCACATTGTCTAATGAATAATTACAGAATTCAGTTCGGTTTGGTAGGAATAATAACTCCCCCCATACAGGTGCAAAATTTAATCTCCAGAATCTGTGAATAGCTGCTTTATAAGACAAAGGCAACTTTAAGAATGTGATTAAAGATGTTAAGATAGGTAGGTTATCCTGGATTATGTAATCACAGGGATCCTTAAATGAATAAAAGGGAAGCAAGAGAGTCAAAGTTAGATTCTGATCTCCAGAACTAGAAGATAATAAATTCATGTTGTCTTAAGCCATCATGTTTATAATAATTTGTCACACTTCCATATAGAAGCTCTTCTTCTCAAACCAAGTAAAGATTTTTTAAATGAATGCCTTAAAAATTGCCCTACCCAAAGCCAGGAAACCTGCAAACAAATGGAGCTTATATTGCTCCAAAGGCTTTCTTTGTACTTGGAGGTACAAGTCATATTGGGGGTGAACATATTGAGTGTGTGTCATCTTTATTTAGACCTTAGTAATTCAAGACTATCCATCTTATTATTATATGTGCAAATATGGCAAAAACAGATTATCACTGACAAAATAACTCTTTTTGTAAATAAATAACTCATCCTGCAGTTTTTATATTTATATATCAGAAAACTTCGTTCTGTAAAATGCTAAGCATATTACCACACCTTGAGTAAATGTTAAAAAGAGTGTTTCATTTTGAATATTAAGTTTATTTAGCTTAATAAAAGAATGACACTATGAAACAATGATTCTCAGCTGTCATTACACTATAGCACACAGCATGTGCAATATCCTGAATGAACAATTGTCCTTTATTTTATGTTGTGGGATTATGTAAAATTCCACATTATAATGATAATTGTAACTCTTTGCAACAGACATCTTAGAAACAAAACAGTGTGCCATGGGTCATGCTTTAGAAATACAGGGGGAGAATATCAAAAGTTGATTGAAGAGTAAGTTCTAATTAACATGGAGTACTAAATACATGAAAAGAATACTGGGAAAAAAGATTGCAAGTAAATGTTGAGATGTAACTGAGAGTGCATCGTGTAGCACTCACTATACAGCATTCTGTAGAAAAAATTAGAACCTGTCATATTCTTTCTTGTAACTTATTATTAGAAGAGAAAAGTGGTATAAATACATATAAAATGACAAAAGCCCACATAATTTAACTAAAACGTTAAAGGTAAAAGTACTAATAGCAGTTGTATTTAGGTAGAGATTAATTTTTGTATAGATTTTTATAAGGTATAATTTTTAAAAATAACATGTTACTTTTACAATTAGAAGAAAATACTTGGAGATGTCATTGAGAAACTTAGGTAATTTCTAAAATATTAAGCTTTTGAAAGTTAAAAAATTTAAAACGAGGGTAACATGAATATAAGTGAAATCATGTAAGTTTGGCATTTATCTACTAACCAATTATTTATATCTGGCCTAATTTATATCACATACTATTGTAGTATGAAAATAATATAATGGAAACCCCATTATAAGCTTTAAAAGATAGAAACATTTAATTATAGTATAAAATATCAAGACTATGTATTTAATAATGTGACATAATTTCACAAATAAGTTTTTTTAATTTATACTACTAAGTATAGAAATATGGAAATAATATTAGGCAATAAGTACATATGCTAAAACTCTACAATAGAAAGTATTATTTCTGTTTATATATCCCTTACCGATCATAAAAAAGACTGAATAACATTACACAAGTATTTATGATTTCAAATTGTTATAGAAAACTTGCATTCTTTCTGAGATTTTCTGTGTAATATTTTCTAATTTTTTAAATTGACAGCTTGAAATAATGTTTCTCAAAGGTAGAATGTGATGTCTTTAATAGAAGTTGAGTTTTTATTATTCTATGTAATCACTGAGATGATCATTTGACAAAAGCTATGTATAGTAGATGTAAACATCATGTCACATCTGGACTAAATGACTTTTAATATGCCTCAAAAGATACATTCTAAGTATAGTTATTTATTGTCTTAATATGTTTTATATTTCAGAATTCTAAAGTTCTGTTGAACTTTTGTATTTTCTTATAAATTTAAATTTATAAATTATAAATGCAAATGGAATTACAATGTTTTAAGTCTCAAAGGAGTGTGCTTTGTGTAATAACTCGCATCACATTTTCATAAGGCAACTAATGTCTACATTTAAATATTTCAGCAATATTATTTTCAGTGATTATTTAGTTTTATCTCTAATGATTGGAAGTTCTCCATGATATGTCATAAAATAATAAATGTTGGCAATGGTGGAAAGTTTTACATGTCCCTAGTTGAAATGAAATAGTATGACATATAGTTGTTTCTTCCAACCCTATCACTAAAGAGATTCACAATTTTATTATAAACCATAAAAGATTCCATGCCTGCCAAAGGTGAGTCAGGCATGGAGCAGTGAAGGGTGTGTGAGCAATATGGGATCTGGCCATTGCACAGGCAGACAAGCCAGTTGCTGCAACAGGGTGGGCAGCTCCAGGTGTCAGAATGGGTGACAGCTATCTGTGAAACTACAGCAAACCAAGTGTAGTGCAAGTAGCTTCAATGACTGGCACCAGGGAGCATGGTGGTGTCCATGAGCTTGGAGAAACCAGGAACCACAGTACCCCAAAGAGGAAGTCATAGCCCTAGCTCAGGGCAAGGAGCACTCGCAGGCCAGCACTGAGTTGCCCAGAGCACCACCTTAGCTTCACTCCTGTGCTCCTCAGCATAGGAGTCCAGAGGGAGCTGAGGCAGCGGGAGCTGAGGCAACAGGTGGCTGGCATGTCAGCACTGCCTTCGGCATGTACACACTCTGCCAGGCTGCTACAGTGCCTGGACTCAGCCGTAACTTTTCTTAGAGATTTGAATGGGTTCTGACAGCAGGGAGAAGCCGGACAGTCTGAGCAGGCACTTTTGATCCTCCAAGGGCAAAGGGGACCTTCCCAGGTTTCCAAAAGTGCAGAGATGCCTAGGTCCACAGCCACAACTTGGGTGTCTGCAGCTGTGTTCAGGAGGGCAGGATTCCTGCCTGCTCCATGGACTGGAGTTCCAGGTGTGCAACCCTGACATGAGCAGCTGCAACTGCGCATGGGAAGGCTGGGCTTCAACCTGCTCCTGGGGTCCAAGAGCACAGGGATGCCCAGGTCCACAGCCATGGCTTGGGCAGCTACAGTGACACCCAGGGAACCCCCATCCCAACTCAGAAGGGACAGGTCTCCCGCTTTTCCCTGGCTCCCGCTAACTCCATGGAGCATGCAGCCCCAGCCATGTCTCCCTCTGTAGCAGGCATAATGGCAGTGGCTGCTCCAGGTGGCTTGCAACTGCCATCAGTATAATACATTTCACAGTAAACTAACAAGAGTTTTATTGACTATGATAGTGGGCAACTGCAAATTTCAATAAAAAGTATTTGGTTGTTAAAAATAGGTCTACAATATTGAAAAATACATTGCAGTATGAAAAATTTTAGTGGAATACATTATTCTTTTTACTTTTTAAAAATATATTGTTTTGATTTAGTAGTCAGTAAAACATTAGGAGCATATTTTTTTTTTTTTTTTTTTACTAAAAGCAAAAATTAGATATAGCCCCTGTGGCACACATTTTATGTGCTTTTTGTTTTCTTGGTGCATTCTCTGTCAATAAAAATCAAGGCTAAATAATCACTTCATGGAGTATTCAGCCACATTATTTCTCTCCTTTACTCATTACCCCAACTTCAATTGTGCTTATGATAAATGTTATAGATTATGTAACTTTTGAATTTCCTTGGGGGTTGCAAAGTGGAAATAAAAACTAAATTGCTAAATTAAATTTAAAAACACCTTTACCTAATGTAACTTTACTTAATGTACCTAGTGCAATGTGAAAAAAAACCACTTTACCTAAATAAAAATGGATTAAGAATAAAAAACAAGTTCATTTTTATAAGCATGAGACGAAAAGGGAATGGAATAAAAAGAAAAGAGTAGAGGACATTTAAAAATTCATTTAATCAGGTATATTCATTGAGAAGATCACCTGACAGAAACATTGTGTAGAGATACATTTGGGATCAGATGAGAACTATCTTTATATTAATTCATATTCTAACTCTAATCAATTTTATTACATATTACCTCTCTTAATTTATACTTATAATACATTTGGAGTCAGGGCATCCATTTAACTCTTAGTAATTTAATTATATTAGATAATGTATTCACTTTTCATTATTCTGCTAGTAGTTCTAACAATGCAGACTCAATGGTGCTTGCAGTGAGACAGGAGAAAAATTACTTGATAAAAATACCATGTTCTTCTGTTTCTGTGCCTTCCTGCTTGCTTGCCTTTCCTTCTTTCTTCCTTTCTTCCACATGACAAATCTCAGTGAGACAAGAACAATTTGGCATTTCAAGTATTACATGTGTAACTTATTTGTGAGAAGATATTTATAAAGGTTAAAAACAGAATCTCATTACAGATGAGCATTAACAAATTAACTTTGTGATCAATTTTCAATATAGGAAACACTAACTTTGAACTGTAATTGAGAAAAAATGTTATCCTCCCCCCAGTACTCCTATTCTTCTCATTGGCAGACTTGTATTACAGAATTTTTTCTCAGTCATTATTGCCATTGCTGTTGTTGTGTACTGAACTGTGTTTCCTTAAAATTCTAATATTGAAACCATAGAAACCATAACCCCAAAGTGACTGTATTTGGAGATAGGGTAGGGTCTTTAAGCAGGTAATATGGTTAAATAAGTAAATAAAGATAGAGCTCTAATATCATAGAATTTGTGTCCTTCTAAGAAAAGGAAGAGACACCAAGGGTGTGAGCATACTGTGAAAGGCCATGAGGAGACACAGGCAGAGGACAGCCATCTGCAAGTTTAGGAAAGAAGATGAAGGAGAAAGCAAACCTGCCAATACGCAGACTCCCAACTGTGAGAAAATGAATTTCTATTATTTAAGCAATCCAGTCTGATATTTTGTTATGGCAGCCTAAGATGACTAATACAATGATGCTTTTGGATTTTAACAGTAAGTTATTTGTGGAAGTTTGTTTTCTTCAGTTGATATATACATACCTACATAACAGTCTTAATTTTGCCTCTTGGCTTACAAAGCTAAAACACTTAGTACCTGACCATTAACAGAATAAATTTACAAAATCTTCCCCTAAAGTACCACTTCTCCCTTCTGAACTCTTATAAGGATTTATCTGACCTTTTAAAATAACATTTACAATTTACTTTATAAAGCTTGCTCTTTTATTATTTATTTTATCACTATAATTAAATAGAAAACAACTTGAATCAAAGGACAACATATTTTATTTTATTTTCCCTTTATGGACCTAAATTTGCTTCTAAGAAGGGCTTAATAAACAATTGTGAATTAATGATAACAGGAAAAGAAAGTAAATGTGGATATTCTATAAATGGATTCACTTCTTGAATTATTTATTTTAGAAATTTATCCAGTTCTTACTCAGTTTCCCAGGTCAGAAATCTAGAAGCAAGTTTACTTTACATTTCTGTTTCCATCATATTTCCACATGAAAAAAGAATCAGCAGGTTTTAACAATATTACCACTGTTCATGTTAAATATCCTTCTTCTTCTTCATCCCCGGCATCATCACCTTAATGTGGATTGCCTTGACCTTTATTTTTCTGAGTAATTGCAACTCTCAGATATCTGGCTCCTTGTATCTATCTCACTCTATTTCTATTAATGTTCCAATGACAATTACAAAAACTTTTCGAGGTATGAATAGTCATGCCATCCACATTCTCCAAAGATTTTGCAACCTTTTCCATTCTCTTTGGCTAAAAAGTGATTAATTCTTACTTAGTAGATGTGTTATCATATAAATATCTTGTTTCTCATCTTGGAAGTGGAAACTAGTATGGAAATTTTATGAAAATTGTGTGTAGTAGGGTGGTAGTGGTGTGGGAAATTCAATGTGATGAAGAAATCAAAATATTCTCTATGACTGAAGTTCATAACTTCAGTAATTGATTTTGGCTTCCTTTAGTTAATTTTGTTTACTAAGTTATTGACTTTCCATATAAGAGCAAATTAATCATCTAGAAGCAAGATATATGAAAATTAGTAATGCAAGTCAGTTCAGCAAAAAATTTAGGCAAGTACATTTTGCCTTTCATTGTACATTAAATTAATCTTTTAACATTCATACTCTTCTGTCTTTATTGAAGATTTATCCAGTGGGAAAAATTAAAAACTTAAATGATATAATCTACTCATCTAAAATATGCTTATTTTCAAGAAGTAAATAATAAATATTAATATAAATAATAAATATGTTAAAATTAACAGGCAATTTGAGGCATGGTTTATTTTCCTAAAGAAATTGGAATAATTAATATATTCTAATCCTTTATAGAAGTCTGACATTGCTGAATATCGAATTAGGTTAAGTGAGAAAAATATCAGAAAGTAAAACAAGAAGAGAAAGAAAAAGGAGAGGAAGGGAGAGAAAGAAAGGGAAAAGGAAGCCAGAAAGACAAGAAGAGAGATGGAGAGGGAAGGAAATGAATATTAATAGACAGATAACACATTTTGAATTCCAATTACTAAACCTAAGAAAGAAAAAGTGCTAGGAATTAGTAGATCAATATTGGTGAGTTAAAAATAACTCTCTCTTTAAGTTTATTTTACTCTAGAAGAATGCCATAGATGGTAGCTTACACAACAAAATTTTATATCTCCCAGTTCTGGAGCTTGAGATATCAAAAATCTTGCTCTGGTAAATAGAGCTGATGTCTGGTAAGGAACCTTGTGGTTGGCTGTCTCATTGTATCCTTACATGGTGGAGAGAGAGCAAAGAAAGGAAGCAAGCTGTCTCCTGTCTATTATTCTAAAAGCATGAATCCCATTCATGAAAGCTCCAAATTCATAAGCTAGTTACCTCCTTCCTAATACAGTCAAACTAGAGTCTAGGATTTCAACATATGAATTTTGGGAGGGGACACAACCTTTCAGTCCATAGCAGTAACATACTCATAAATGTGACTTTGCCTGGGATAATTGATGCTTATTTTCATTTTTCCAACATGCTGTTGCATTGGTATTACTTTTATTCTCAAACAGCTGTGTCAGAAACAATATCATGTGGTTGCACAAGCAACACAGTACTTAAAAGGCAGTTAAATAAATTGCAACTTACAACCAAATTAGATTAGAAAATTTAGAGTTGGTCTTTACTAATCTTTTACACAAATTATGTGGTCCTAAAAATTATAATTTTGAGGCAAAACAATTATTTTTGCTTAGTTAAGTGGATGTTCATAATTTTCTACAATTCTAATTAAAGATTAAATATTCTAATGTCTCTTCAAATTTAAATGATCACTAATAGTCATTTTAAAAATCATAGAGGTGTCAAGATCCATTATTATTTTAATACAATTATTTTACTTTTCTGTAACATCAAGACAAAAGTTAAGCAAAATGGGATTTAAAAATGTACTTTTAATATAAAAGATTTCATATTTTAGCGACTACTAATGAACCACTCTGTCCACATTAGATTACATATTTTTTTTTTGGAAATAGATGGTAAACACTGTTAATTCAGAAAAAGACTATAGAGTTAACAAAAACATTAATAGGAATAAAGATTATTATAGAATATAGTGAATCATAATAGATATAAGTGATCAGAAGGAGCTTTGAATATTCTACTCCATACCAGACTGAGGTGAAAAGGATAGCACAACAGAGCAACTATAGCCAACAATATGTACATTTACAAAAAACTAAAAGAGTGAAATTGAAATGTTTCTAAAACAAATGATGGGTAAATGCTTGAAGTGATGGATACCCCAATTACCTGGATTTGATTATTAAACATTGTATGCTTGTATGAAAACATTACATATATCCCATAAATGTATAAAACTATGTTGTATCCAAAATAATTAATTCTTCAAAAAAATATAGACTTCTTAATCTTAGGAGCTGAGTAGTTGCCTAGATTGTCTCTACATATCGTTGAACTACAGAAGAATGTGACATAGAAAGCATTGTGTTAATTTTGTTGGCTTTTGACTTTCCTCATTTCTTCGTCTTGAAGTATGATATAAAATTTTATTTTTTCTAATTTATTTATCACACAAACACATGAAAATAAAATGCAAAAATGAATTTTATAGGTAGTCCCACCGATCTGATTTCAGAAATTTTTTACATAGTTTTTATCAGGTCAGTAGCTAATTCTGGGTATACAATTCTCAGCAATATGGCTTAACTGGAAATGAAACAGTATGGAAAAGATCAAAATTATACTCATAGGTTTGTAGAAAACTAAAGAAAGCAACTACATTAATAAAGCTCTTCAACGGCATTATAGAGATACTGGTTTACAATAATGATAATAATTTTATTATCATTATTCATTGTTTCTGATACCAGCATAATGAAGAAATCTTAATAGAATAAAGTAGCAAATTATCCTTCTCATGAGTAAAAGATGCAAATATTCACATTAAATAAATATTAATAAAACACCATTATTTTAACTATATGCTTTACACATTAATCAGGCCAAAAGGTCTCATTTTAAAATTGAATTTAATTTAAAATGTCAGGAATAAATAGAAAAATAGTACAATCAATGTATCCTTTGGGAATGGAAACACTGGGTAAGAATGAACTATTTCTTACTCAAGAAAGTCAGGGTGTGGGAAGTGTGTGTGTGTGTGTGCCTGTGTGTGCATATGTGAGATGTGTATACACATATGAATATATGAGCAACATAACCACATTCTCCCCTAAATTAAGGTAATTGTAGGTATTTTTGTTTGCTTGATTTAAGTCAGGAGGAAAAAATCCTGGAAAAGGAATTGTAAAATAAGCTGATGTAAAAAGATGCAATAAAAGAGAGATAAGAGTAGAAATCAGTGAAAAAGATAACAGAAAAACAACATAAAATACCAACAAAACCAATAACTGTTCCTTTAAAAATTATAATAGAATAATATTATTTTACCCAAATTGATAAAAACAAATATTTAAAAGTTAAGATAAATTAGTGAGGCTAAACATAAAATGAGCCATCATTAATAGTCCTCCTACAAGTATTAAAATAAGAATAAAGAACCATTATGAAATATATTATGACAATACCGTGAACCACTTAGATACAAGGTACAAATTTATTGAAAGATATAAATTACCAAAACTAATGCAAGAATAAATAGAAATCCTGAATATATCTATTTGACTAAGGAAAGTTAATTCTATGCTCATCAAGAAAAACTGTATCTCATTTTTGAGCTCTTATTTTTTTTACTTTATGTCTCATATATTAGGGCCTATCTTCATTTTGTCTTCACAAAGGGTGATATATTTTCTAAGTCATTATATATCTTGGATTCTATCACTGTTACTCATTATTCTTTGATTGGGCAATATTTCTTCAGCAAAAACTTTACAATTAAAAATAAATACAAACACCACTTGTCTGAGTTGAAATGGTTTTCACTGAAAATACCTGTAAACCTTTTTCACTAAATAAATTAACATAATGCCTCATATAAATAGACATTTAGATATGAGACACTGCAGGCCTAATTGTTATAAATACCTTATTTAAAGATTTCTATATGTTTTTTTCTGCCTCTTAATTCTATAATTCTCAGCCTTAAACTTAATCTCTAAACATGTTCCCTTGAGGTCAAGGTGTCTTCTTTGTGGATTTGTGGATGAATGTTTTCTTGTTCATTTGCAACAGGATATTGAGAGATCTCTTTTTTAATCGAAACTATAATTACTTTTTTTTGGTTTAAATATATTACCTTGGGCATGTGCACATAATTACGACAATAGCAATTTTAAGAAATGTTGCTCTTAATTTGAGCTCCAAATTACTGGTTGGTAATTTTAGTCTCCATGATTTAAAAGTATCTTGTGATTGTAAGGAGGAACAGTTGATATAATCACTATCATCAAAATAACAGCCTAATTTCACATGCTAAAAAAAACAACAACTGCTTCCCTTACTGTTGACTTTTAATAACCTATAGGTAAGTTTCAAATTAACATATTTTTATTACTTATTCTTTAATAAACATTGATTTCACCTAGAAGTTAATTGAGAGAGTTTCCAGTTACTTTAGCCAATCCCCAGCACAGGAGGACACAGCTGCCCCTGTCCATATGGATTCAGAATTGCTTACATTCACTATGGAGAAAAGTTGTGTCTAGAATCCCTGTTGTACTATATTGTTCTGCATTTAAACACTGAGTTTGAAATTAACATTGGTAACATTTAAAAAATGAAATTGTTGTCATTTATTGACAAACCAAATTGTACATGGAGTCTTGCACAAAGTCAAGATTCTCTTAGAAGGAATAGGAGGTAACGAGGTGAGTCTGCTTGTTGTATGTTTATAGCTAATGTGCATTATTGTTCCTTTGTTCAAATTTAAAATAATGCCCCTTATAACTCAAATATTTTAATAATATATGTCTATTTGTGGATATATTGTATATTACATTGCCTGGCATAATGTTAGGTCTTGTAATTTGCAGAGAAGTTGTGACACAGAGGTATCACAGACAATTGTGATGAACCTAAAAGAGCGCTATAGGATTCTAATCTCGGAAGCCCACAGACAAGAAAAAAAAAAAAACCTATTAATTTATCCTCAGAAATAAAAAGTCCTAATCAGGGTAAGAAAGCACATAGAACACTTAATAGGGAGTCAAATGAAAATAAATTTAAAAATGTGTCCTGCTGAGTATGACAGCATCATGCAAATATGAGTTCTGGAGGCAATGGAGGGTCCTTGGAGAGAGGCTCCTTAGAGGCTTGGTAGCAATACGGAATGCAGAAATGGCTAAGAACCAAAGCCTTACTAAAAGAAAATGATGAAGAAAAAGAAATCTTTAAGGAATGTTAAACCAGAGAAAGTTCCATTTATTTCTATTTGTTGAACAAACCCCTATAGAGACAGGAACTATTATGCTTGAATTTAGAAATAAGGAAAGCCGTCAAACTTTACCACTCGAGATTCTTTTCTACTGTTAGTCCTAGAAAATTCAACACAAAAATAAAAAAACAAAAATTGTGAACATTTAACTCATCAAAGTTACTACAACAATGAAAGCATGAGAAGTGTGTATTTTTAAACAAAACCATTCTCAAAATAAAGCTAAGAAACAAAAGTGTAACACACAATTCTGATATGAACAAAATGTAATTAAACAAGCATTTGCAAATTTGATTTTTAGAATTCAAATGATATCGCAAATCAATCATGTAATAAATTAATTGATCAACAATGGCTATTAAAATAAGCAAAAGATAACAGCCTATTGTAAACTTTTCCACTGGAAAAACAGCAGTGCTTAGTACATAATAGAACTAACTAGCTGATTAAATAAATAAATAAA
This sequence comes from Plecturocebus donacophilus, assembly GCA_004027715.1. Taxonomy (NCBI): domain Eukaryota; kingdom Metazoa; phylum Chordata; class Mammalia; order Primates; family Pitheciidae; genus Plecturocebus; species Plecturocebus donacophilus. The sequence goes on along the minus strand of PVKP010001599.1, from coordinate 18,438 downwards.
TATAACTTTAGATCTAACAGAATTTTACAGGACTAAGGAGAGCAGAGGGGCATGTCCTATTGCACCACAGGTATGCAATCAGCAATATCAAATGGCGTAAAACCCTCTGGACAAGCAAATGGTGTGTTCCATAAATGAATTTTAAAGCAGAGTAAAAATGCAAGTTGAAGCCAACTTTATAAAGTCTAATTTTATAACAAATATATGTCTAATTTTATAACAAACAAAAAAAAGATACAAATGTTAACATTTATAAATATAAAAGTATAATGTTTTGGAAAATATTAGATAATGCAAATAGAAGCAAAAATTACTAAATCTGGTTATTTTATTATGTATCGTGAGATAGTAACCACCTTGTTTAGCATATTTTTAAATAATCATTTGTGTCTTTGTTCTATTTTTCCCAAAAAAGTATATTTTTGTAACCAAAATGTGCAAAATTGCCAAGGTTACAAATAAACAAATTTTTCAGTGTCTGTAATGCTATATTTATTAATGTTGATGTTATATGTATTATAGTATGAAAATATAGTGCACACTAAAATAACGTCTCATTTTTTCTCACAACAATTCTTATAGTAAAACCTGTCTTTGAATTTTTCATTAATGTTAAAAATGAACCTTTACTTTAATAATTCAAAATGTATTATTACCTTCTGCTGCCAGCTACAAACAGTCCAAGAATTACTAGGGAAAGCAAGGCCTTAAGGTCTGTTGAATTTCTCTTTACAGTGACCTAATCAAAGAAACACTGATCTAAAGAAAAATTCAGTCTGTGTATTCTGAAGCACATAGAAAACAGTTCTGTTAAAGAAAATGAAGAATTTGGAAAACATAATACTTCACAAAATTTTGAATTATTTTATTGATAATTTCAATTATAATATCCTCTACAAAATATCTCACAATTTTTAATTTACTCATGTATTCTGAATTATATTAAATTATAAAATAAAGTAGAATATTCACAAACAACAAATGCTCTTTATACAATTAAGGCACTCAAAAGACACATTATTAATAATTCTAGATTATTAATGTTAACATGATTGTCATTTAAGAAATAAGATTCTTACATTTTACAGTGAAAATGGAAAATACATTAAGAAAAAAGGAGCTCAGATTTCTGTCAGTTAATGTATATATTTACTTCACATTATGCTTTACTAAAAAATGATTAAATAGGTAATTTATATAATCTGTATAAACAATAAAATAATAGTTTTTCTAAACACACTAGTGTAATTCTGTTATAGAACCTCTATAAATTGTTAATAGAGCAATTGTGAAGAGCACACATCTTGGAGGTGAAATTTCTGGATTCAAATCTAAGCCCCCAACTGAGCAGAAGTTTGATCTTGGGCAAATCAAGATCCCTTAGCTTCTTCAACATTAAAATAGGAAAATAGTAGTGCTTACCTCATCAGATTATTGTGAAAATAAAAATGATTACTATCTGAAAAAAGTATTTTATAAAATCTAAATATGGTTATTATCATTACTATTATTTCTCATGAAAATAGTATGTCTACTATTACTAACTAGTATTAGCAATATGGAAGGTAGTATCATTACAATTTTAATTGCAATGAAAACTCAACAACCTCTCCTAACAATTTTTTGCAGAACATTAATTTAAAATTATTGATCATGAAGTGATTCTTAATGAGCACCTGAAATATGTTGGTGTTGTGTTTTATATAAGTCTGTGGAAGCACTTAATTTGTGCAGGTTATGTGAAAAATTGTAAGCACATTATTGAATTTTTATGACAGTCCTGAGAGGCAATTTTTTAATTCAAATTCTACAAATGTTAAAACTGAGTTTTATACTATAAATATTCGGTAGAGCCAGTACTGCTTTCTTCAGACAAAGGAAAACTTCAGTCCTTTGCCTGTAGCATTACAATTAAGCCACTCTTTATGCTTAAAAAAGGTAGTCTCCATGTGATTATTTTTATGATGTTGGATAATAATGCAAAATGTCACCTTATCTTTTTAAAGAAGGTGTAGGAATATGGGAAAGAATTTTAGCCTAAAGACTGAGAGAGCTGACCTGCTTGAATCACAGGATTCTTGTGAGGCTCCAAGGAAATGTTTGTGGAAATGTTCTGTGAACTGTGGAAACACGTGCCATTGGGACACTACAGAGCTTTGAAATTGTAATGGTGGTGGCAATATTTTTACAAAATATAATATCTAAAAAATTTCTGATAAATCAGTGTGAAAGTCCTGCATAACACAGGTGGAGACAGTTAACTTTTTCATTTTATTTTTATTTAGCTATTTATTTTTTAATGAGATAGGGTCTTACTCTGTCATCAGGCTGGAATTCAGTAGCAGCATCATTGCTTATTGCAGCCTTCAGCTCCTGGGCTCAAGTGATCCTCCTGCCTCCACCTCCTGAGTAATTGGGACTACAGGTGCATGCCACCCCACCTACCTAATTTTTATACAACACTTTTTTTAGAGACAAGAGACAAGCTCTCAATTTGTTGCACAGGCTGGTCTCAAACTTCTGGCTAGATGCATTCCTACCACTTGCGCCTCTCAAAATGTTGAGATTACAGGCATAAGCCACCACACCCAGCCCTTGTACAACTTTATAACACCATAATTCACACAGTATTCATCTCTTCTGGAGTTCCGTGTAATAAATATTGTCATAGCTTGTATTCTTTTTAATGTTTAATATATATAAACATTCAATAAATGGTTCTGGAGAAATGGCTTACGTCTTGGAATCTGTATGTAGAGATCATTCTTAGATTTTAATTTTTGAATTTATGTTTTACAAAACCTGTTACTAACTTCTTCCAGAAAAATTATTTTAAAAGAAATGAATGTTCACTTTGATTTTTTAATGTTTTTATGTGGTACTTCCTTTGGCTATCCTATATTTATAATAAATATAAATGGTTGTAGTGAAATAGTATTTTGCAAAGTAATAGTTATCAACATCACAGAATTAGCAACAATATCTCATAATTTCTGAACAATTATATCAGTAGGTCTGCTAAATATTTGCACTATGCCATTTCATCTTCACAACAATTCGTTGAGGTGACTTTTGTTATTATGTGTTTTATAGATTACAAAATTGAGGTCAAAGGGTTAGTTAATTTTCCCAGGCTATGACAGTAAGAAATGCAAACTAAAGTCTCAAACAGGAGCCAAGATTGAACTAATACTTAAAGATTCTTATTATTACTTAGAGATACATATTTTTGCTGAATTATGATTAGCCTGCTAGTATCAAATTACAACAATTAGCAAGGATTTTATTTATTCAGTTTTTATCTTATAGCATCAATATCCTCCACATTTTATTCATTTCTATTTTATAAAGTAAACTGTACTTTGCTAGATTCAGTTTCATTAAAATCCATATTTACTCCAAAAATGTACATCAAGAAAAATATATTTGGTTTGACTTAATTTGTATTGATTCAACAGTTACATTCAAATGAAAAATTAGATGTCTGTATATTTTACATGCAAACTAAAATACTTTCAGGGTGAAAAAGTCGCTAATGATAAATATGACAAGACAACAGGAATAATATGAGAATATTCCACCAAACCAGGTTTATAAGGTTAACCCACTCATAGTGAATAAACTAGAGTTCTCTGTAGTTCCAAATAATCAGTCTGAGGTTCTCTTATTTTGTTTTGCTCCATTAGTAATTTAAAAAAATATATCCATTGTTCAGTAGTTCAAACGTTAAAATTTTAATTCATAGTCACTTGTTGCCTCATTTGAACATATCTTTAGTCAAAAATGTTATGTTCCTAATTGCAGAATTATAGATTGAAAAATCACTAGAGCACTACCTTTCACTTCTCTAACAGATGATAGAAAACACATCATTCACTGTGCTTCTTTTATAGACGAGACTTCATAAATTTGGTTTGAGGCAGATCCTAGACCTTTGCACAGGAATCCCATTGCCTCATAAGGAGTTAAAGTCTTGAAGAGAGAGATCATGCGATCAAAAGGGACTTGTCTTCTCTGGGATGAGACTTTGAACTTGTGCTTTGGGGTTAATGCAAGAATGAATTAAGATTTTCGGGAGCTGTTGAGAAGGCATGATTGTGTTCTGCAATGTGAGGACATGAGATTTGGGAGGGACCAGGGCTGGAATAATATGGTTTGGCTGTGTCCCACCCAAATCTCATCTTGAATTGTAGATTCCATAAACTCCATGTGTCATGAGACCTGGTGGGAGATAATTGAATCATGAGGGTGGATTTTTCCTATACTTTTCTCATGATGATAAACAAGTGTCATGAGATCTGATAGTTTTATAAAGGCAGTTCTCCTATATATGCTGTCTTGCCTGCTGCCATGAGTTAAGATTTTGCGGGACTGTGGGACTGTTGCAAAGGCATGATTGTATTTTAAAATGTGAAGACATGGGATTTGCAAGGGGCCTGGGGCCGAATGCTATGGTTTGGCTGTTTTCCTACCCAAATGTCAATTTGAATTGTAGCTTCCATTATCTCCAGATGTCCTGAGAGGGATGTGGTGGGAGGTAATTGAATCATGGGGGTGGGTTTTTCCTGTGCTATTCTTGTGATAGTGAATAAGTCTCACAAGATCTGATGGTTTTGTAAAGGGCAGTTCTCCTACATGAGCTGTCTTGCCTGCCAATATGTAAGACATGGCTTTGCTCCTCTTTCACTTTCCACCATGATTGTGAGGACTCCTCAGCCATGTGGAACTGTGAGTTCATTAAACTTCTTTTTCTTTATAAATAACCCAGTCTTGGGTATGTCTTTGTTAGCAGCATGAGAACAGACTAATACAAGGGTGGAGAGGGTCAATCAGAGGAAAGCATGCCAATTGGGAAGACAAGTTCTCAATCTAGTTCGAGGATTTAACTTGTAGCTTGGTTTTCAGGCTTTAAACTATGTTTGGCTTGGAGGTGGTGTTTCACTGGGGACCTACACCTGTCTGCCTAGGCATTTACCTGTCTCCTGTTGCTATCACCAGTGAAGTAGCCAGCACAACAACTATACTCTCTAGATTAAGAATAAAAATAATCTAGCTCAGAGATAGTTAGTTATCCTCAAGATTATATATTAAGGAAGAGGTGTAAATGGCATCCAGAAAGGAAAACCTGAAGTATAATTCCAGGCTTCTTTCAACTACGTCATCAAAAATTACCAAGACAGAAAATATTTGAAGATGTATGAGGTATAACTCAAAACTTACTCAAATTCTTATGACCATTTCCTTTTTATAAGGTTAAAAATATTTATGAAAATATATTTATTTTAATATTAAATCATATTTTGGAAGATCTGAGTAGAAATGCACACAGATTTTGCAAGTTTCCAATAAACTAACTGCACAGAGTATTGCAAAGGCTCAGCAGCAATTTTATATGTGGTGAGCATGATTCATCATCCACGCCCACCCCGATAAATAACTCCCACATAGTCTACTTTGCTGCATATTCATTTTTGTCCTGCTTTAAATGCCCATTTTAAAAGTCATTAAACTAATAGGAGTGTGTGCTGGGAAAACTCATAATAAGCTAAATGCTAATACAGCTTTTGCTTACTTTCTTTTTTCTCTTAAACTTGAATAAATTGGGAGGCTATGTTAGTCATGTCTGTGGCTTTATTGTTCTTTTGTAGTCTTCAGGCTTGAACTCTAGAATAATGATCTTAATCAATTCCCTGGACTCATGGAAGAAACCTCAGTTGCTTCCCCTAAAACATAAGAAAAGAAGATATTTTAATTATTTTGCTGTCATTCCGATCAAATGGGGTCCTGTATAGGAAAAATCTCTAAAAGATGTAAAAATTGTTGACATATAAAGTAATAAATTATTTTAAGTTATATAATAAGTTTGTAAATGTTAGGAGCTTCATATGTGGTTATATTCCCTTGTATGGTATATTTTTGTGCACCTGGAAGTATATTATAGAACAGATAAAGAAGAAAGGCAAGAATGTTACAATAGGTTTGAGTGTTTTTAGTTATCCTTTCAGTAAAAATAGTAGTATGAAATTTGTTTTCTGTTATTTATTTTGAACCAATTTATTTATTTCTAATTTAATTTTTACTGGTGATTTATTGTTCTTTTTCACCTCCCTGAACAGAGACCTTCTGATCCTGAAACTGTATAAACTAACTGAGATTCCATTTAGGTAATTCCTGCTGAATAGAATGAAAAATAGAGTTAGATTGATGTATGTACCCAGTGAAGGTAAATTGCCCTTACCAAATAAATATCTAATGCTTATGAAAAATTAAGTTGCTATATAAAAGTGTAATTTCTGACACAGGCTATTTCAGTCTGACATCTTTCGCTACTGAAATTTGACCTAATATAGTAAACTATTTTAATCTTTATGTTTCACTTGCTCTTTGAACATTTGAAACTTATTTTCACAAGATTCTTCTTAGAACTTTCTTCTATTTGGCTTATGCAAAATATGTTTTGTGTAGTTTTTCTCATTTGCATATGGAAATTTCTTCTCAATATACATATCTGATTTTTCTCTTCTTCCCTTTTTTTCTCTTTCTATCTCCTTTTCTCTGTCCCTGTCTCTGCCTCTGTCTTTGTTTCTGTCTGTCTGTCTCCCTCTCTCTTGTTTCTTTCCTCCTTCTAAATTGACTCCTTTGATTATTTTATTTAGTCTCTGGTTTACTAGTTTTACTCTGAAGGCTCCTAAATCTATAGCTCCAGCTCAGGTCACTTTCTTGAGATCTAGACAAATATATAACTAAATACTGTACATTTTTACTTAGCTTTCCCATAACTATGTGAAACTAAACATACCAAAAATGAAATGTACTTATTTTCATTTTATCTTATATTGATTTATGATGTTATAAACTGTCCACTTGCCCAATCTAGAAATTAAAAAAGCAACTTAGACTACTCTTGTACTTTTATCTCTTTTTTCAGATCTATATGCCATTAATTTCTATATATTCAACATAATATAATTACTATTTCCACCTCTGCAGTTTTTGATCTCATAAAATCTTGGATATTTGTATGTAATAATATAGTATCTAGCATTCTTATGTAAGTTAACCTGGCCAGGGGTGCTTTACCAAATGATCCTCCTAACTCCAAACTTGATATCTCACTAAATTGCAAATAGAGTTATTTTATTTCCATGCTTAAAATCATTCAGCAGTCTCTTTTAACTGCAAAATAAATCTTAAACTCCTAGAAATGGAATAAAAAATTCCTTATGATTTGATTCTTTTACCTTCGCAATCTTTACCTCATTGTTTTCTCTCACATCTTACATTACAGCAGTGTTAGACGACCTCTACTTTCAGACACACATTTTCCATCTGCCTGAAATGTGCCCTTCCCATATATATTCTTTACACCTCAAAGTTCAATTAAAGTCTCACTCCTAAAGGGGGTCGTTCACTGTATATATAGTTTTAAAAAGCTAACTTGATTAGTTAGTGTTAAGAAATTTTTGACAAATAATTTACCCTCCTCCCCAGCTATACTGAAACTGTAATACATTTCAACAGGTGTTACGTGGTTTCTGCTGAGTAGACTGTCTACTATGTGTTATATTTTCTCATAATTTGGTGATGATACAAATGAACTATGCAACTTAATATATTGTAAGAAGTATAATCTAGAGACATAAAGCAGCCTAAACCACATCAATGAGGAGGACTTTGTAAAGAGGGTGGTGGGCATAGAAGTGGAGGCTACCACCATCACTCTTCTAAGGGAAATTGAAGGCCTGAACCAAGTTACAGACAACAAGCATTTTAAGAACAAGTGTATTTGAAATATTCTGCTGAGGTACAATTAACAGAAGGTTTTGATCATTTAGCTATGAGAAAAGAAGGCAGTTGAGATAATTTGGAGTAATTGAGTTTTCTACCTTGGGGTTACTTTCTGTGTGCAGACTAAAATCTTTGACTACTGTTTAAAGTTAACTTTATACAATTGTTAAGGCATTCTTATACAGCCTGTCAAAACCCAGCAACAATCCTTATATATTTTGGCCCAAATTTAAAATGATATCTTCATTTTTATAATTGCATATATGGGAGCCAATTTAATTATTTCTACAAGAATCCAGTTTTTTTCTGCTACAAGTGGCCAGGTTTATACATGAGTGCTGACTACCAGAAATAATTAAGCAAAATACAAAGTGAAGAAAACTGTTCTAAATATGTTTTCTTTTTGATAGAAAAAGACATAGAAATGATCATTAAAATGTCTAAATATTTTTAAGGAAGTAAATGAGATGTTACATAGTTTTCTGAATATATATTAGGTATAAATACATCCTTCAAGTATTACAGATGGTAAATTATTCAATCCTTATATCAGAAATTTTATAGAGCACAATTTGTTATTCACATGCTGAATTTCTCAGTGGAATCCTTATTTTCAGATCATGAGCTAAAAGAAGCTTCAAAATTTGAACATAAAGGATATTAAAGATCACTGGCCCAATTCTTTAGTTTTGCAGATATCAATATAAAGCTCCAAAACTTTGTAAAACTGAGCAGAATGATTTCCTAAGGATAGATATCTCATTATTGCAAGGCTGTGAGTAGAACTCATACCTCCTGGTTCCCTAGCCTGAGCTATAAATAATCCTATAACTTAGAAAAGTTTTCCCAAAATATTTCATAAAATTTCCACTCCAAACCAGATGATTTAATGTAAGAATGCAAGATATTTCATTTGTGAGCAACCAGTTTGACAAGGCTCATTAAGATGAAACTAGCTGAGAATATCTTCATCTTTTTGAAATTTGAGTACCTTTTGTGACGTCAAAGACGGTTCTAATTTACTCCTACAATATAATTTCATATTTCTTTATATTAACTAGAGTAACTCTAATTTGTCAGTTCTAAAACTTTTTCTTAATGTTTTTCTGATCACTCAATGTTATTTGAAATTACTGATTGTTTTATTTTTATTGCCTCTTTCATTTAGTATATTGTAAATTTTGTAAAATGCATGTGTCTTGTCTGCTCTGTTTGTTGCAGTAAACCCAGAACTTAAAATAGTGAATATAATTGGCACTCAATGTGTATTTTTCTATAGATGAATAGTTTTGGTGGTTTAATGGATCTTCTAGACTTATCATAATCTAGTTACTTAAATGGAAATTATTTTGATTTTAAAGCATAACTGTAAATCGGCTTTAAATATTAGTAAATAAAAGAAGAACATCTGAAAGTGCCACTATAAAATACTAAAAATATTAATATTAATACTAAAAGCAATCTGATTTCTCACTTTAGGTTCAGGACAATATGCTAATGCTGTATAAAGTAAATACTAAGTAAATACTTGCTGAATAACATAAAGTATTGTTTAAAAAAATGCATGCTAGAAGTTTATTATTTCCTGGTCTTCTTTTATAAAACACATAGACACACACAGACACAAACTCTCAGATATAACTCAAAATCATTAGTTCCCTCAAAATAAAGGAACTGATATTTGTAGGAAGCTGAACCATTAGAAATGCATTATCTGAAAGTAAACAGGTAAATTAACAGTAGCTTAAATGCACTTTAATTTTGTTGACATAATGAAATCTGGAGTTAATCAAATTTTTACATTTTATCAGTGTATTAAAAATGACAGAGCTAATATCTGTTATTTGCTAGATCTTTTCCTCATGACCCCAAATAGCTATCTTACTTTAATACCTGCATTCAATGAAGAAGAATGTAGGAGCAGGTAGGACCAAGGTCTGAGTGGGGGGGTCACATATTTTCTATTGATAACCAAAAGAAAATCTCTAAGAGAAACTTCCTCATTATTTTTTTGTCTTAATAGTCAGTAATAAATCAGTTGATAATGTCTGTTCACAAAAGAAGATAGTAAAATAAGGCATATGGTAGTTACTTTTAATTTAGACCAACTATGTACCATTGCATAAAACTGGTCATATTGTTGCTTCAAAACAGAATCTGCTAGAGACTACAATCCCTCATCAATATTGATGTATTAATTCTCAATATAATATTAACAAGTCAAGTTCAAAACCTTATAAAAACAATTATACATCATGACCAAGTAGGATTCTCTAGGTATGCAAACTAGGAAAACAGTCAAAAATCAATTAACATAATTCATCACATCAATAGGCTAAAGAAGAAAAAATACACAATAAATACATAAAAACACCTTTGACAATGTTCAACACTCAGTCAAGATAAAAAAACTATCAGCAAACTAGGAATAAAGGGAAATTTCATCCAGTTGAAGAACATATACAGAAACCTTACAGATAACAGCATACGTGGTAATGAGAAGCTAGAAATTTTTCTACTAAGATCAGGAGCAAGGCAAGAATGTCATCACTCACCCATTCCTTTTTGACATTTTACTGGAAGTCTTAGCTAATGTGATAAGACAAGAGAAAGAAATGTAAGATATATAGACTCAGAAGGAAAAAATAAAATTATCTTTGTTCCCAAATTATAGGATTATTTATGTATAAAATCTATAGATTTTATAGAACTTGTTGAACTAATAAGTGATGAGAGCAAGATTACAAGATACAAAGTTAATATGAAAAAGTCAATTACTGTTTTATACAATGGAAATTAACAAAGAATAAAATAAATAGAGAGATTTCCATGCTTATAAATAGGAAAACCAATATTCAATATTGTCAAGATGTCAGTTAGCCAAACATGATATATAAATTCAATGCAATCCCAGTAAAAATCCTAGCAAGTTATTTTGTAGATATCAACAAACCTTAAGTTTATAATGGAGATGCCAAAGACCAAGAATAGTAAATATTACAATACTAAAGGAGAAAAACAAAGTCAAAAGACTGGCACTAGGCAACTTCAGGATTTACTATAAAGCTACAGCAATCGAATCAGTGAGGTGGTGGTGAATGAATAAGCAAATAAATCAATGGAATAGAATAAATAGGTCATAAATATGCCCACATGAATTTGGTCAACTGATCACTGACAACAGTGAAAAGGCAATTCAATCAATGCCAAAAGGATAGACTCTTCAACAAATGCTGCTGGAACTGGATATTTACATGCAGAACAACAACAACAGCAAAACTGAAAATATAAAAATGTGAATCCAGACAGAGACCTTATAACGTTTGCCAAACAAAACTTAAAGTGGATTACAGACCTAAATGTGATATGCAAAATTGTGAAACTTTTAGAAGATAACACAGGAGGAAATGTAGATTACTACGGTTTGATACAATTCCAAAATAATTAACCATAAAATAAATAATTGATAATATGAACTACTCTAAAATTAAAAACTTTTGCTCTGTATATACATTGTTAAGACAATGAGAAAACAAGTAACAAACTGGGAGGAATATTTCCAAATTGCAACTGAAAAGGACTGTTATTCAAAAATAGACAAAAAGCCATTAAATTTGAACAATAAAATTTAATTATGGGCAAATTAATTTTTAAAAGTTTAAAAATGGGCCAAGGATTGGAATAGCTTACAATTTAAGACATACAGATGGCAAATGGCATATCAAAATATTCAACATAATACATCATTATGGAATTGCAAATTAAAACAAGATACTTTACACACCAAACACTGAACATCAAATGCTTATAAGAATGTAGAAGAATCATAGTTTTCATTTATTGATGATTATACCCACATTAAAATATAATTTGGCAATTTCTTTCAAAACTAAGCATATGCTTACCAAAAGATCCAGCAGACACACTCCTTGGCATTTACCTACATAAGGTAAAAAGGTATGCCCACACAAAAACCTACATGTGCTGTTTACAGCAGCTTTAACCATAATTGTCAAAACTTGGAGGTAACCAAGACAACCTTCAACAGATAATTGGATAAACTATGGTATATCCATACAATAAAATATTTATTCAGTGTTAAGTTACAGTGATCTTGTAAGCCATGAAAAGACACGGAAGAACCTTAAAGACATATACTAAATGAGAGAAACCAATCTGAACATGCTGCATACTGTGTGATTACATCTATATGACATTCTGAAACAGGTAAAACTACAGAGACAGTAAAAAGTATCAGTGGTTTTCAAAGCTTTGTAGGGAGGAGAGGAAAATAGGAGGAGCACAGGGAATATTTAGGGTAATGAAACTCTTCTGTACTATATTGTAATTGTGGATATATGCCATGTCTTTGTCAAAACCCATTGAATGTACAACACCAAGAGTGAACCTTAAGGTAAACTATGGATTTAGGGTGATAATGATGTGTCAGCGTTTATTAGTTACAACAAATGTACTGAGGTTGATAGAGGCAAATAAATATGGTCCAGAGACAGGAGATATAGCTCTAGATTGCTTAGTTTGCATTCCAGAGATAAACTCTCAGTTAGACTTTTGCTACTTTTAAGAATTATCTAGCCTCAGGAAGGGCAGTCTTTTCCCAGACATGAAGGCATTTTTTAAATGCCAAAACATTGTAATATGCAGAACATTAAGGAGTCTTTACAATACAAATAATCTTCAGAATAGGACTTAGATTTTAGCAACAGCCTGCCAGTGGGGTTTAAGTCACATAAAGTGAACCATATGTATAACTATTAACGATAATTGAATCTTTTAGCTAGAGTATTAAAGATTCTTATTCAACAGAAAATATAAATATGTAGAATTAACTTCACTTTTTTCTCCTACTTTTACTTCTAATTCAATGTAATTTTCTACTTCTTTGGGTGCATTATGCCCTGAAGTAGTTCTTAGTCACATATCATAACAATTCAAAAAGATTGTGGCTAGCAGCATTTAAGTCCAACAAATAACTTGTCCTGAGTTTGAAAGTGGTTAATAAATTTTATATCTGGGAAAATCATTGAATTTCATTTCTACACTTTAAACATAGATCAAAATAAGGTTGGATTCAAGTCAATATAAATCACAGCGGAGTCTGAAATGATAATATACTATATATGTCAGTGCTAGCATTTCTGTCAGAAATCTCTTTAAATATCAGAAAAATCTATTTTGAGGATGCTGTGTGTACTGCAGAAGAAAATTTATAATCCTTTTTTTTTTGTTGAATGCTGAGTGCTTTATGTATCAATAAGCTACCTGCCATGACAAAGTTGAAAAAGCTTAGTAATAGACTAATATGAGATAAGAGATGAGATTAAGTTTAGTTATTTATTATTTTCAGTATGCATATTGTTGACTAGGATTAGTAATCTTCTATAATTTTATGCCAATATATACAATATACACAATTTGTTACTTAAAAGTACCAATATTTGGGTTAGATCTTTACTTATTTTACTTTTAACACCCATGTTGATCAATATATTTCAAGCTATAGATACTAGCTTTTTCATCCTAGTTCCTAGGGAAAGTTGTGCTATTTAACACAAATAATTCAATTCAATTCACTTATTTATGCATTATTCAAGAAATATTTGTGAAAATTATAATACACCAGCACTGTTCCACAAACTAGAATCAAAGCAGTGCTCACAATAGTCAAAAAATTCTTTTATAAAACTTACATAGTAATTTTTGAGACAAGCAGATATGAACACATACACACACACACACACACACACACACATGCACTTATGCATATACATATAAACCAGATGGGCATAAGTATCACGACAAGAAATAAAGCAGGGAAAATGATGGGGAATGGTGGCCAGGTCTGTTTTGCCTCAGATGATTATAGAGTATCTCTCTGATAGGGTGATATTTAGAAGTTTCTGGGTAGTTTTTCAATAAGAAGGAATAGCACATAGAAAGATGTAGAAGTAGGACTATTCTGAACATGTTCAAAAAACAAAATATTAACTCCAGACCAATGTGGAGTTAATATACTGATTTCCCAGACAGTGTAGGGCCTGATCACATGGAAGCTTTGTCAGTAGAGGTAAGACTTATGGAAGGTTTTGAATGGACAAACAATATGGTTATATATATATAAATACACAATATATATTTTATATACACATATATACATATATACTTTTTTTTTTTCTTTTTCTCTTTTTCGCTTTTTTTTTTTTGTTTGAGACAGAGTCTTGCTCTGTCACCAGGCTGTAGTGCAGTGGTGTGATCTTGCTCACTGCAACCTTCGCCTCCCAGGTTCAAGAGATTCTTCTGCCTCAGCCTCCTGAGTAGCTAGGACTACAGGTTCACGCCACCACACCCAGCTAATTTTTGTATTTTTAATAGAGACAAGATTTCACCATGTTGGCCAGGATGGTCTCGATCTCTTGACCTCGTCATTTGCCCACCTCGGCTTCCCAAAGTGCTGGGATTACAGGTGTGAGCCACTGCACCCAGCCCATACTTTTTATTTAGAATAGTTTTATACTTTATGAAAAATAGTGCTGAGGGTACAGAGAATTACCATGTACCTCACATGCAGTTCCCCAATTATTAACATCTTACTTCAGTATGATACATTTGTTATAATTAATGAACGAGTATTGATACATACAATGATTCCATTAATAACATCACTACGTTGAATACTTTTTTTAAAAATTTCTTAATCTTAACCTGAGGTCCCTTTTCTGTCCTAAGAACTCATCCAAGATTCCACACACATTTAATCATTCTATTTCCTCAGGTTCCTGTTGGTTTGACTGTTTGTAAGAGATTCCTCACTTTGATGACCTGGACAGTTCTGAGAGGTTCTGGTCAACTATTTTATAGAATCCTCCTTAATTAGGATTGTCTGATTTTTTTCTCATGATTAGACCAGATTATGGGTTTTCAAAGAAAATTCAGAGGTCAAGTGATATTTTTTATATAAAAGATACATACATTCAATGAGACTAATCCCAGTATATATTAACCTTGATCATTTGGCCAAAGTACTGTTTGTCAGGTTTCTCCACGTAAAGACAGCTGTTTTCCCTGCTTTGTCTATTGAACTTTTAGAGAAAAGTCACAACTAGATGCCCAAGCTTGAGATGTAAACCTTCTTGCACACAAATAATCTGTAAGAATTGTTTGAATTTTTTCTGCAGAAATAATTTCTTATCCTCCATTTATTTATTCAATCTTTTATATCTTTATGGACTCATAATTATCTATTTTATACTTTAAATTAAAATCCAATATTACTTTATTTTACTCAAAATTTTCTAGGTTTGGCTATTGGAAGCTCTTTCAGTAGGCTTCTGCATTCCTTTGACATATTACCAGCTATATATGTGTGAATGTGAGTTTGTTGTTGATGGTAATTTTGTTATCATTTGTTTGGTTTTAATGTGTCCCAGGTTTCTGTCACTTTAAGAATAAATATACTCCAAGCTCACATTTTATAATTTCTCAGCCAAGCCTAGCATTAGCCATTTCTCCAAAAAGCCCTAGTTCCTTTATGTGAAGTGTAGTATTAGAAGCCAAGATATAGAAGCTAGGTATGTTCCTTGTTACTGGAGTGCCATTTCTTCTAGGCCCTGTTAACGACCAAAGTAAGGTAATATATGTACATAGGTATAAATGTTTACATATGGATTTATATATAGCTATTTTAAAACAACACAACGTCATACTAGTGTTTTCAAATCTAAACCGTTATCACATAGATCATTTGGCCTTCTCTCTTTGCTTATCGGTAACTTTCCTGACCTGTGCTAAGAAAAGGGAGAAAGGCAAATGTTCCGTGTGGTAATGGTTTATATAATCTTATTATTAGTTGGGCCTATGTGCCTGAATTATGTTTGCTTATGTTTACTTATTTTTCTTTGCTTTATTTCCCCCGTTACATGAGACAGGAAAGCTTTATTAGAGTGCAGTGGTAGAAATGTCCTTGTCCCCAATGAGACAGTGCTTTAGCAAAGTCTTTCCTGTAGGGAGCCAGCCTTTGTCTTGAGAATACTCTGGGAATATTTCACAGGGTATTCGGCTCCTGCCAAGTCACACAGAATGGGATCTTTTCAACTCTTTACTGTCAGAACCTAATGAAGTTTCTGGAAATAAAGCCCACAAATATGTGGGGGCCCTTTTTTAAGACAGTGGATTTCAGGAGTTTTTTTGTTCTCAAGTTTGTCCCAAAACTCATCATTCATATTATTACTTAATTGACTTTTGTTCCAGTTAAATAAATTTTAGCTTGACTCTCTGTTTCACCTGTCTTTCAAGATTTTGCAGTGGTGGTTTATTTAAGACCTGTTTTCTGATTGGTCCAATGTAAATTATTTCTAAGTGTCCAACTTAAAGAAGTGATGACTTCCAATTTTGTTACATTTTGAACTAAAAGTAAACTTGAATTTTATTTAAAGAACTGCTGTGTAGAAAACAGATTATAAGGAGGCTGGTATGAAAGCAAGGATGAGAGGAGGATGCTGCACTGATCATCTGAGTTAATCACAGATAACGGTGTTTTGGCCAAAGTGAAAGTGAAAAAAGTGTGAGAAGCACCAGAATATATTCTGGCTATATTTCAAAGAAAGGCTAAAAAGATTAGCAGGTGAAGAGGAGAGAAAAAGATGAGAAAGAGAGAAAAAAAAAAGATTGATAGATATTGGTCAAATATGACACGAAAGTTTTTAATCTGAGCAACAGAAATAAGGAGCAACAATTTTTATTAGGGAAAGATGAGAGGAACTAAGCTTGGCAGAAAGAGAAAGGCAATATGAGGCCAGAAAAAGGCAAGAAAATTAGAAAATGATTTTTAAAAAAGAAACTACTCTGAAGGAAATGCTAAACATAAATGCAATTACCAGGAATAATAAGATCAATATGTGGGAGCATGAAGGGAGATTTGAAAATAGAAATTATTAGAATTTAGTTTAAGAATTAAAAGTTTTTCTCTTGAAAGGATAATGTAAATTAATTAAGTTTAAATGGAGAAATGACTTATAAACTAGAGTCATCTTCTCACTAGTCTTTAGTTCAGCAAATTATCACTTAAGGCATATTTTCTCTTTGGGTTCTTCTAAAGTTGTAAATGTTTTTTAAAAAATCTTCTTACTGCACATTGGTTATGGTAAATACTACTTGGAAATTTTATGCTTTTTTCTCTATCCACGAAATGCTAATTATATTACCATTATGCTAGTTTGTATTCCATTGAATTTGCATAGGTAACAATTGACCCTTAGGTAAAATATTAGGTGCATATCTAAATGTAGAATTTTTAGAATTATCTTTGAGGATGCAAGTTGAAACATTTACATTATTTTTTAAAGTTTTGACACAATATATTTATATTTTGCATTATTTAACATGTATCTCTCTAAAATTAGTTCTCTGTTTCACATTCCAAGTATTTTCTCTCATATTCAGTATGGATTCTTTGGTTGGAAATAGGAGCACATTTGGATTAGCTTAGTTAAAAGCCTAGTTAAAAGGGGTGAATAGAAAGAAATAGCTTGCAATAGAAAGACCTCAAGATTGAACTGGAACCAGTGACTTCAGTGTTGGACTTTTCTCTCCTCCTTTCATCCTTCTGGTCTCAGTCTTCTCTGTTCCTCTCAATAAATCATACTTACTCTGTGTAAGATGTTTACATTCTTCCAAATCTCATTATAAAACAGATGAATTCATATGACTAAGCTTCACATTTCTGTTATGTAAAACTAGCCACAAAGAAACTAAAATCCTATAACCCCATTCCAGAATCTCCAGAAGGAATTTCACTTAGTCCAGTTTGGATAAAAATTTGATCCTGAAGCAATCAACTGTCATACAACCTGAGAACCTTTAATTTAAGCAGCACTAATCTCTCTTTAACCATGGCCTTGGGTAGAAGTAAAGGAAAGAATCATTTCTAAAATGATTTGGGTGATGACAGGGATAAATGTGTGGAATAGTTAGGGCTGACAAAAGCTTCACTGTGATATTCTTTTTTAGGTCAAATGAAATTTAAAGAAAATTTTATTGAAACTAAAACAAGCAGGGTTTTCAAATTTTTGCAATAAATGATAAGAAAGCAGAAATATGAATTACTATAGTTTTAAGAGGAGGCAAGAAGAAATGCATGCCTATTTCTAACTGACCAGGCACAGACCACAGGAGACAACATGGACAAGTGTTTGTGAAGTGACTGCTTAGAAGCTTTTCCCCGAGAGCCACCTGGAGAGCACTGCTACTCAGAGTAAAAGAGCCTGTGAGAAGCGGACTATTGTGCTGGTAGAGATTGAACAGAGAAGTCACAAATAACACATACAAATATTACAGTGTGAAAATATCTGGAAAATGGCAATGACTATTACTTTTAGATTTCTTAGATTGCTGTGCTTCTTATAGACACTGGTTTTTTTTTGTCTGTTTTTGACTTTGTTTTTTTTTTTGAGATGGAGTCTTGCTCTGTCACCCAGGCTGGAGTGCAGTGGCATGATCTCGGCTCACTGCAATCTCTGCCTTTCAGGTCCAAGTTGTTCTCGTGCCGCTGCTTCCCAAGTAGCTGGGACTACAGTCATGCACCACCACGTGCAGCTAATTTTTTTTTTTGTATTTTTAGTAGAGACAGGGTTT